>JARGYF010000133.1:0-197884 GCA_029203975.1 Mycena vitilis
CACTGGATTGTGTTCAAGTTCAGCGGAGACGAACCAACGGTGCATAGAGTTTATGGCAGTCACCGTGGAGGTGGGAGGAGGGCCCAGCGGAGGTTAGAAAGATACAAATATCGTGGAGGTCCGTGCACCCAGAAGCAGGCCCAGAATGGTGGAAGAAGAAGACACCCTAAGAAGAAGACATTCTCAGGCTGGATCAAATATCGATGTAGATCATGATGGATTCTCGCACGCTCTCAGCGCAATCTCAGCGTCTCTTTTGTAAGCTCGCTCAGCCTCGGACGGCTCTTTCCCTACCCGCTGCTATTATATCACCTAAATCTCTCGTTGTTTATCCGCACTCTCCGCCTTTAATGAGCCTCCGACCGTGATTACCACTGATGGACATTGGAGTCTCGGAACCCAGGGACACCTCATAGCATTAGAAGTCGTGCTCATGATCCCGTCAATTGCGCGATCCCGCGGCGGGCGCGCATCCCGGGTTCCTCCAGCGGGAGACCAATAACGTCGGAATCAGGATTCTCAGGCGGCTCGTCAATTTCGTCCTCCTCTAAGCGATATGGGTGCGCTTCGAGGGAGGGGAGACACTGCGTGGCGTTTCTAAATAGGAGGATAGACGCGTAGAGAAGAGAACTCACATCGTCGCACCTACATCGCCGTTCACGGAACTTCTCCGTCAGGAACACGTCGCCCACCGTGGAATCGAATTCCACGCTATCCGGAAGTCCACAGCATTCCACAGCCAACACGGCCAAAGGAAGTAACACAACGGAGGGAAAGGTTGTGACATGCGAAGGCCGTGATGTGCTCGTGTTATTGTGTCCATCTGAATGAATAATAAACTGAGCTGCAGCCCAAGCCTCGACGCACCGGATCTCCTTCACAATGTCTTCGCTCTTCGCTGAGCCTGGGTAGCAGAAATCGACCGGGGGTGGAGAGAGATGGGCGGGGTATATACAGTGCAGAGTGAGCATCGACGACAGCGGGCGAGGGCGGAGGCACGGGGCGGGAGCGGCGGTGCCTTCCGCGCAAGGCTGGACGACAAGCTCCTCAGAAATGTCGGGGTAATCACCGGATGCAGGGGCAGGCCCGCGATCGGGTTCCCTCGCACCTCCGTCCTCTCTTTCATCCCAGCAAACTGCGACGACTACAGCTCGACCACTCTAACCTTCCACTCGCCGCGGACACCCTTAGCGATCAAAGAGTTGTGCCGCCACCGTGGTACGAACAGTGATGGCAATCGCGCTGAACTTCCGACATTGTGGGTGAAGCATTATGGCGCCGGAGGCGAAAGGCATGTAACAGAGAGGCATCGTGCTCGGCTACGATGATCGACACCGGTCTCACAGAGCACGAGGGGCGGACGAGGGTACGGAGGAGGAACAAGACGCACAGTGGCTAAGCTTCCACTGGTATGCGCGCTCGTACTCAACACATTCGATCAAGCGAGTACCCGCTCGCGCGCACAGGTGCCGGTCTGGAGCTGAGAGCAGAGCAGAGTGCGGCGGGCAGGAACAGCCAGCGCAGCATTGGCACCATATGATGGAATTGAATCGCGGGTCGCGCGGAGAGGCACCGTGTAGGTAGCACAGAAGACCGTATGCGGGCAACTCAAGGGATTACTGGCCTCTCTTACTGCATCACATCTGGGCAGCGAAACCCCTCTTCGCAACGGGCACGCTCCCAGACAGACATACGTCCCGGTGGAAATGGGCTACGAGACGCCGACTCGCGCGCGACACGCAGGAAGAGCCCGGTCGGGAGCATGCGGCGCACGCGCTTGTGCGACCAGGACATGAGGACGGAGGCTGCCAGGTACCCCATACATGGCGGTAAAGCTGGGAGCAGGAAACCGAGGGGGGAAGCAGCAGCAAAGGTGAGGGCAGAGATGTGTAGCGTCGTGGCAGCAGGCACGGCGCAGCCGAGGCGCGTTGGGGCTGGGTCGGATGAGTGTTGTGCTTGTCGGTGCGTCGGAGAGAAAAGTGTAGGATTGTGTAATCGCGAGAGATGTACCACGGAGTGCTGCACTCCTGCGTATCCCCAAGCGGGCTCATCGCACCACGCATCATCTTCCATCGACCACTCGCCCGGACCCGCCTCATCCCCGTCAAAAACGCGCGCTTCAGCGTCCTTCTCCGGCGGCCCGCGCGCGGGGAAGGCGAACAGCTAGGCGGGCAAAACGAACAAATGGGGGCCACGCTGAGCACGCAATTTACGCGTCGGGGGGCGTAAGAAGCAGGAAAGTGGGACTCGAAGTAGTCGTACGTGCCGCGCGCGTAGGTGACACCTTCCAAGCCAGGGGATGCACGCCAGTAACCTTCATGAGACGGAAGCGGCCAGGCAGCAAAGCGCTTGCGAGAGGGCAGCCCGTTCTTTCGGGAGCTCTAGGATTGAAAGAGGATGGCCGGCGAGGAACGAAACGCGCGCCGACTTCGCGACAGAGATAGGTCCCGGTGCGGCTGAGGCGAGGCGCGCAGCAGGAAGCGCACCGCGGTCGAGAAAGGCGCGTTCGGTTGCACAGACAACGGTGGGGGGAGAGGGGCGTGCGTGGTGGCCGAGAGAAAAGCCAACAAGAACGGCCGCGCACAGCATCGTACAGGAGGCAAGGTGCACGGCTGGAGGACGTTGGGGCGGTATCGGGGTCCGATGATGGAGGAGAGCGCCGGACTCGCAGATCTGCGAAGTCTCGTCAGATCGCGTACGTAGCAATGAGGGAATAACACGAACGGCTTGGGGTCGGTCAGCAGCGCGGGTGCGCGGGGCGGGCTAGGAGACCGCGCATTGCTGTGTATAATGCCGGGGTAGCGGCGAAGGCATCGGGCGACGTGTAATTCTGCGGCAGCGTCGCCCCCCGTAGCCCACTTTTCCCGGCATCATGCGCACGGCTTTGCACGGTCGGTGAAGGTAGTGGTAGTGAGATGCGCGGCGATGGCGACGGCGCGCCAGTGGAGGACAGACACGGACAGAAGGGCGCGTTTGCAGAAAGACGGGGAAAGAAACTAACCCGGCGATTGCCAATCACAGACGCAGAGATATACAAGCTAGAGACGGCGTGCGAGGCGGCAGCGTCGCCGCCGGCTCCCACAGCCCCGGTGTTTACGCGTGGCGTTGCGCGGGCGATGAACGTCGTTGGGATGCGCCACGAGCGGTGGCACGTCGTTCGAAGAAAGGCGCGGGCGACAGCGCCGCAGCTGTAGATGGTAGGGAGCTCGGCGTCTCCACCTCGAACTTCACAGGACAGCTGCAGCGGCGTGCGCGGTGTCTGGAAGCTCGGACGACAGAGGTCGGCGAGGCGTGAGGGTCTGCGTGAGTGCTAAAAAGGATGAGCCAAGTGGTAGATAAAAGGCAAGAACGACGCACGGCATTGCAGCCACAGCGGCGACACAAAGACTTGAGAGTTCAGCATGTGTCGGCACCAGCAATCTCAAGCGTCCAGGCCTCGCGCATGGCACCTGCACGAGGACGAGAGTTGCAGTATCGGAGCGGGCGTGCGACACGGCTCTTCTATCGTTTTACTGGTGCGCCGAGACTGACATTGTGCACTATAAGCTGTTCTTGTTGCCGCCGATCTTGAGCGAGGGAAGGATGGTCGTAGAGCTAATGGAGTGAAGATGGGCAAATTAGCGCGAGGTGAGGGTGAGATTTGAGCAGTCCGAACCTCCACCTCCGCATCCCTGGAATAGCGATCTATCCGCTCTCCACTCGCTCGCCGGCGTCGGGGCCCGGGTGTCCGTGTTACGCTGAAATGTGGGCACGGCCATGCTCATTCAAGTGTCGGGTCATTTGATCTTCCCATCAGCTGCAAAGCTGAGCTTTTGGAAGGCCTGCTGCATAGCCCGGGATGTGGTATTAATAACAAGAGCCACGAAAGGAGACGTAAAGAGCCAGAGAGCGCGTCAGGAGAGCGAGTCGGAGTAAGTCGTTGAAGTTGTCGGTGACTGGAAAGGCGAAAGCCCGATCATCGCCGAACCGCCAATGGCCGGAAAAGGCAGGTGCGCTTGGCAGCAACTTGGCAGGCGATGCCATGCCACTCGCACCAAACTCGCACTCGACAGGTCCTCAGTCCACATCCGAACTTCCTAAATCCTCGTTTCATTTCTGCCAGATCTTTGTACCCCAAGATACTCCAGATGTCCTCTCAGCTTCAGGCGGCTTCATGTTCCAACTTCCACATCTGGCAGTGCGCAAAAGAACCGCTCGACGTTATGTAACCGACACATGGTGCTAGCTGAATCAATCCGCGCAATGTCTGCAGACGTCCCCCGAACTGGCCCTTGTGTCTCTGATCCGGATCTTTCTAGAATCTTTATCCAACTCCGTTCTCTCAGTTCCAGGATGGAGGAGAACGCGGAGAATGTCCTTGTAGCCTCTCGAAGCTGCGGCTTGCAGCACACTGCCAAAATGGCCGCGCGACGCGCCTTTCTCGAGGAGAAGGCGGACGCCATGCTCGAGGAGAAGGCGGACAACGTCCATGTGGCCTCCCGTGGCCGCGAATTGCAGAGCGCTGCCGTATTCTCCGGCCGTCGCGTTCACATCGGCGCCGTGCTCGAGGAGAAGGCGGACAACGTCCATGTGGCCTCCCGTGGCCGCGAAATGCAGAGCGCTGCCGTATTCTCCGCCCGTCGCGTTCACATCGGCGCCGTGCTCGAGGAGAAGGCGGACAATGTCCATGTGGCCTTTCAAGGCTGCGAATTGCAGAGCGCTGCCGTGCATCTCGCTCACTGCATTCACGTCGGCACGCTTCTCAAGAAGGAGGCGAACAATGTCGGTGTGTCCCTCCGAAGCCGCGCCCTGCAGCGCACTGCCGTACTTTCCGCCCACCGTGTTCACGTCGGCGCCGCACTCGAGGAGAAGGCGGACAATGTCCGTGTGGCCTTGTGAAGCCGCGGCTTGCAGCGCGCTGCCGAGATTGCCGCCCGTGGCGTTCACGTCGGCACCACGGTCGAGGAGGCATTGCACCCCTTCAACATACCCGATTCTGGAGCACAGATACACAGGCGACGGGGTGTATTGTGACCAAACTAGGGGCGACCATGGCCTATCCACGTCGTACAAGCAGTTCAAGGCGACATACTGTTTACTTCCCTGTTCAAGGAGATGCATGGGCGAGTGTTGTAGTACACCCCGGTCATGGCATCGGACCAGGTGATGAGACCAAAATCTAGCTGCATACCGTGCCAGCGGATATTGCGGCAATGTGCTGACATTCAAAGGATTGTCCTCGAAGTGAAGCAAATATGTGACGCATGATTGGGAAAGGAATGTATGGGAGGGTGGCTCAGTTAGGTCGTGTTTGAACTTGTCCAAGAAGCTTTGGGACATGATGTAGTCGTTGACCGACGAGTGTGCAAGGGTAACAACCTCCGGCTCTATTCGTCCTCGGAACATTGTGGGAGTACCGGGGCCAACCATGACCAGTCCTTCAAGCGACTCCCACAGGGCGTCCACCCTTCCCTTATTCTCCGGTTTGAACATACATCCATCGGGTTCGAAGAAATCGATCGCCAGAGCATCTTCGAGCTCGAGCGGGGTAATGGGTTCCGCAGAAAAAGCGACCCAGCGCAAGATTCTTGTCACGTAAACAAGATCGTCCTCGTCGACCGGCCGGAGGAAGCGTGTGTAGATTCCGAATAGATCGTCCGGGAGCATAGCGAGTATTATGTCGATGTCAACTATTTTTTTCCGAGCCAATTCCTGGAGGAGACACGCCGCCATGCGAAACCTAACATTAAATGAGCTGCATGGTTCTTTCAAGTAGCCGAAATCAACTTACATTCCGTTGCTCTTGTTAACGATCTTCGGAGCAGCATCCTTAGCCTTCTTGATGTGTTTCAATTTGGACTTGGACGCGAGTTCGCTCTCCACGAATTGCAAAATATCGCTATGCGTGGTCGCCGACTCGAGTAGGACAACAGACGCTTCGTCGAACACTGCAGATTCCAGAAAGAGCGTGCGGGGTTGACTCGTGACAAGGAGGTGTACTGGCTTGCTCCATCCGCGAAGGGTGGAGATGAATTCCACCAACTCGTCATGCTCGCTACACTCGTCGAGCGCGTCAAGGACAACATATGTGCCGGTAAATTGGGCAAGTACACTATTGAGCATGACGAGAAGGTCGCTGTAGGTTGGCAGTTTTCCGCCTTGGCAGGACTTGAAGTGTTGATCAAGTACAGAATGCGGAGTGGGAGATTGTTCGGAAAGCTGCATGATGATCGAGCGAAGCATGGTTTCGACGAGCTGCTTCTTTTCGTCTCTAAAGTCGAAGTAGAAGTATGCGATACCAAGATTTGGGGACATTGTATGGCCGTTCGTTGCGGCTTGCGCCGCTCGGTACTCGAAAAGATGGTCTATCGCGATTGAACTGTTCGTTTGCGCGGTGAGCCCTTGGTATCGTACATATTGTAATAAGCCTTACCTCAGAACGCTCTTTCCGGTACCGGCTGCTCATGTTCAGGCACCTATGTCGTGGCGGCCAGAAGCGAAACAACTCACAAATTCCTCGGATCCACAGGCACCCCGGCTCCTCCTTCCACTTCGCGAATTTGGTGCCCTCCAAAACCCATCTACCAGTGTCGGGGTGACGAAGGGCGTGTGTCGCGTGCTGCTTCTCCCTCATATCGAGCGCTTGAAACCATTCCCGGATCTTCTTCTCACGGCTCGATCCAAATCAGCTGAAAATAACGGCGGATAGTGCATTGAACTAACTCCGAGTTTATAAGTTGATCAGCTTTCGCTTCTGTTCTGGCAGCGGTCTCGTCAATTCGAGTGGCGAGAACTTTGGTCTGATCGGTTTTCCTCTCCACTCGCGCGAGGGAAAATAGCTGGTGTCGGTTTGAGCACTTGAACTGTCTCAGAATAGTGTCAAGTACCTGGAACTGGGTGCAACAGCTTGTTCTATTGTCCTTCAATTGCTTGATTTCCGCCTCGATTTTGTCACGCTTGAACCATGCTTTGACGAAAGCAGATATCCCTTTGGACTGGGTGAGTTCTTGACAATTGGTATCTATAACATTCAGCTGCCTATACATAAGAGGTTATACTCCCGAATCGAACGCGCACAATGGAAGCGGATAGGCACCTCATTAGCGATCCAAGTGCTTCCTTCAGCCCACCGGTAGGCACTTGATTTGGATGTCCTTTCCCCAGCATTTCGAGTTCCTGGACGGTATCCTCGACCTGCCTCTGGAGATCACCCAGATTCTTTTTGTTCTCGCCAACCTCACCCCCACTCAGAACGTTTGCCAGCGCAACAAGACAACGATACACACCTTGTCAATCGATGCCTTGATCTTCATAACCAGTCCGCCGAATGTGGCGATTGTGCCTGCAATATCCATCCTAGAAGTATAGTGGTGGTGGTGGTGGTGGTCAAGAGTGAGGAGGTCTACAGCACGAATGCCTCGTGCATGATACCTATCTGTCACCTTATTTTAGAGCGCGGGTCCACAGCCTGCGATCATTTCGAGCAAAATCTCAAGGCGAGCCGGAGAATTCGGCATGGAGACCTTTCGTTTCAGGACCTTCATCTAAATCGCAAACAAACGAGATCTGGAATGCAGAGGTGGGAAGAAATTCGAAAGCTCAGCGGAAAATAAACAGAAGACGTGGGAAGCAGGTCGGATCGTACCTCCGGGGTTTCCCACCGGGCTTCGTGCACACGCTGTGCTCTGCCTCCGCCGCTCAAGGAAAAGCTGTTGACACGCGGAGAATTTCAAATGAAACTACTATTCGATGTACGATAGCGAAACATCAAGCCCGACTTCACTTCCCTTTTTGCACGCGGGACACCCACACCAGGCGCTGCATCGCCGCATGCTTGATGTGGCGTCAAAGGGCGCGCGCGCGCGAGCGCTCGGGCAGCCGCCACGCCGTGGAGGGAGATGCTTTCCATCCTTTTAGTCCTTCCACAGTGCTAAACAAGACGGCGCCGGTAGTATTGACATGCGTGGAGGGACGTCGTGGAGGGCCGTCCGAAATGACGAGGGAAAAGACGACCTGGTGAGAAGTTTGACGGGTGCGCTCGGAGGGCCGGCAAGTGCGCGTAAGACTGTCGCGAGTGAATGACTGGCCGCTGAGTGCTGAATTCCTCCGCATCCTCAGTAGCGTTAGCGGACAGAAGGTCATCGGCCCTTCGCACCTCTGCATCTTGCATCGGCGATTGCCCCGCTTGAGGCGAGAGCGCGAGGGGACCCAGACACGATCCTCAGCCCGCTCCCGCTGCCATTTCCTGCAGACAGATTGGCCGCGCGCCAACGTAAACTCCAGCCTTGCGCATCCTCCTCTTCCTGCTCCTCCAGCCGGCTGCGCATGCGGGGAAGGCGGGCAAGGGACGAACGACTACAAGGCTCTCGCGCAAGCCGAAAGAAGCGGGATAGCGGGACGTTTTTGGTGACTCGCACGCCCGTCTACAACCCGCTGCGCGGTGGCCGGGTGCGGCACCCCAAAAGGAGAGGGGGGCGAGCGACGATGAACGCGCGAGTTGTAAGAAGCGAGCCCGCGGGACAGCTGAGCGTGGTCGTACGCGTCGCGCGGGCGGGTAATGTCGCCCCTCCGAGTGAGAAACCTGCGCGGCGACAGGAAAGGAACGACCAAGGTGTAGCAGAGGAACATGGCGCGCTTTGACAGGGAAGCCGGCTTCGAAGACGACGGACGGCGAGGAAAAGACATTGCGCCAGCGCCGAGACGCACCCCCCTGCACCGATATTGCGACAGGCCTAGGTTCCGGGGCGGACAACCCGCACCAGACACGCGCAGGAATAGGACGGTGGGACGCCGGCGCTTCTGCGACGAGCATGCGAGGAAGGGGAGAGGAGGTAGGCGTGCGAGGTGGCAAGTCCAGGGAAAGCTGAAGCAGCGAACGGGGACGCTGTGCAGCGTCGGAGCCCCGGGCAGGGCGGAGGCGAGACGCGTGGCGGCTTGTGGTGGCACCGGGACGAGCGAGCGGGAAGGCGGGTGCTTGCTCACCGACGAGAATCTCCTCAGAGTTATCTCGCACGAGTTCGCATCGGTCAGCAGTGTCCTCGGGGCTGGATGGGACCCGGGTCCGAGCGTAATGCCAGCCTGCGCGAGTTGCGGCCGTGGAATTCGGTGGCAGCGTCATCCCTACCGTGTGCGCGCGGCTTCACGCGGGGGATGACCAGGATCAAGGCGGGAGTCGGGGAGGCGCGGTGAGCTGCGATACGGCGCTCGAGGAAAGCGCGGACTGCGACTAGATGCAGCAGAAACAGGCGGAGTCAGCGGCTGCCTCCAAACCCATTAACGCCAACGCCGTGGTCTCGGCGCTCGCGTACGTGGGTCTACATCGGCAGCGGGGTTGGCTGGAGCGCGTGTAGCAGATTTTGAGGACGCCTGCGCTGGTCGAAAGGATCCCGTCAGCTACCAGAGGCGAGACGCGTGGTGACGGCGCCGCGCAAAAGAGAGGGACGGCGATTTGTCTCCTGCGAAGATCGTCAGTTCTCTTATCCTGTGTAAAGCGGGGAGGGAAAAGGACGAACGGAAAAGGACGAAGCATGTCGTGCAGGCGGGGTTGGGAGACCGCCGTCCGCAGGGGATACGAGCAGCAACGAGGTCATTCGGCGTGTAATTCAGCGGCAGCGTCATTTTCAGGTCCGTGCTGTCTGGGCGCCTTCGCGCGGTGGAGAAGGGAGGGGGCGGATGCGAGAGGCTTGTGCGAGAGCGTGGTCGGGGATGCGCGGCGCTAGAGGAAGGCCCGCGCACCGACCAGGAGCAGCGAAGAAGTACGTGGCTCGACCGTTCGCATCAACGCCGTGGTCTCATGGACGCGGCGGCTTACACCGACAGCAGGGTAAGCGCGCGCGATAAATAGTAAGGACGGCTGCACTGGGCAAAAACATTCCGTTAGCTGAAGAAAGAGGAAGAAAGGATGGAGAGGGACGCACCATCTGCGAGGTGTAGACCGCGCCGGCTGCTAAGGCGCCGATAGAAGGAGCGAGAGTGCCTCCTCTGTTTTCCTGCCGTGGAGCGAGAACGCTGCAGTTGTGCTCGAGGCGCTATTTTCACCGCCGGATGGCGAGCAAGCGCGGCAGGCAATTCGAGCCTACGCCTATGACTAGTTCCAAATCCATGCACGCATATGGCATGGTGCTGGATCTTTGCTTCCTAGTACATAGTCGCTGGCCAGCATCGGGGTGTCCGTTGAATTGATCTTGAATCCACCCAAAATCCACTGGCATCGACCCGATCCTCACGAAGCAAGGGATGTATTTGCATTGTGGTAGTTCACCAAGCGAGCTTTCAGAAAGGCTTGCTTCAGAGCCCGGGGTGAGAGAACGAAAACCGCTGAGGGAGGCACAAAGACGACGTGCTGACAAGCCGAAGGCCCGAACATCGCCGAACCGCCAATGGCCGAAAAAGGCAGGTGGCCTTTTGAACGCCGCCATGCCATTTTGCCGCTACTCAGCGTTCCGCGCTCGACCCGTATCGAAACTTCCTCGTGTCATTGCTGGCGCTCGCATGAATTCATTCTGGCACAAAGCTGCTTCAACCGTCCTCTCAGGCGGCTCCCGCTCGCCGTCCACGCGCTTCCGCTTGCAAGCGCCATGCATACCATTTTTGCACCACTCAGAATTCCCCCCTCAACCCAAGTCAAAACTTCTCCGTCTCCGTGCCCTGTGATTCCCCTAGCCAGTCCAACGGCTCCGATTTTCACCCCACCCGATCTGGCTGTTGTATGGTGCGTCACCGTGCGTGCTACTATGAGCACGCTGGCCATCTACCATCCATCGGTGATTGCTTCACCAGTACTTGTATTTCCATCCATTCCATCCACCGGCCTACATTGCTTATAATCTCCTTCATTCGTAACGCACCTCGTCCGTTTCTAGCTGGGTGTACATGTGATTCGCGCCGACTTGGACTTGCCCTCCTCCACTGTGTTACGCTATGACATACAGAACTTCCGGCTCCTTCTAAACCACTTTTATCTGCTGCCATCTTTTTGCCAGAGCTGGCACACGTAACCAACGACGCGCGTCCTCGCTCGGGTCAAAGATTCGATCCCCCGACTACACCAGCGTCAGAAAGCCACAAAAAGCGCAATGCACCGAGAATATGGAAAGGAAGTTCTCATTTTTTGTACACGACTTCAAGTCTTTGTTCACATTTAGACGTTTTGGCGGTTTACACCAGTGTATTCAAACCATCCCGCGGCTGTTCTCCTTGATCGTCTCCTCCAAACTTGTGAAACCCGTCCGGTAATGTTTCTTCAACAACGCCTCGGCGGCCTGGTTCGGAACCTCGCTCAAGTCCCGTCCCAAATTCGGAATATCTTCTACGAATGTCCGTCCCGGGTTCTGTTTCCGCAAAATCGCGAGGACGTCGTTCCAATTGAACGGCGCAGCGTACGCAAAGTAGCGCTTTCCGTTGCACGAAGGGTCGACCAAGGCAGCGACATGCAGACGTGCAGTGTCTACCACATTGATGTACCACTGCGGAGGGAGCGAAAGAATAGCCTCGTCGGAGCTGCGGATGAACTTGGCCAACCAGCCGGCGGTGCTAGAGCCCTCGCCGTCCGGGTGCAAAATCGGTCCCAAGGCCATGTTGGGCAGTACAGCGGACACCTGAAAGTGAGGCCTGGTGTCCTCGGCGAATTTCCACACGGCTCTGTGAGGCGCGAGTCAGCAGCTCCACGAACAAAAGCACCCAATTCGTAACATACTTCTCCGCCTCAGTTTTGCTGGCCGCGTAAAGGACAAATCCATCGGCCTGGGGATTTGTGCGCGCCTCCTCGACGACGGCATCATTCCATGTCTCCTCTGTCACGACGAGCTTTTTCCCTATCGACGGCAGCGACACGGCGGCCGAGGACGAAGTGTATACAACGGACTTGACACCCGGTTCCTTGGCAGCCGACTTGAGCACCTCAAGTGCACCCTTTACAGTCAGCGGGACGACCTCGTCAAACTTGTCGCTGAAGGTGACAATGCTGGCGAGGTGGACTACCCCACTCACGCCCTTGATTGCGTCGTCAAATGCGCCGTCGGAGGCCATATCGGGGACCGAGACGCTCTCAAAGCGGCCAGGTCCATACTTCTTGTCGAAGAGTTCGTGGAGCCATTTCGACTTTGCGGCGGAGCGGGAGGAGCCGCGGACGTTGTAGCCCGCTGCGAGGAGTTGGTCGGCGACGTGGGAGCCGATAAGGCCGTTGGCGCCAGTCACGAGGACGAGGGAGCCTTTTGAGAGAGTTGTCATTGTGAGTGTTTCTTGGTTTTGATTGAAAAACGCTGGCCGAACCTGGACATCCGACGGTTGTTTGACAGTTGTTATAAGCTGCAGGCGGCGCGCGCTTGCTCAGCCTTCCTGACAACGGATTCGCTTCAAATTCGCTTACACTTGCTCCAGCTCCGTTTTGCCGCCAACCAGCTCCGTTTTACCGCCAAAGTCGACAGTTTTACCGTCGATGGCATTGGTGCTTCGTGGTGGATGAATGTTCGTTACATAAGTACAAGGTCAGCGTCGATAATGTTACCTGTGTTCAAAGGTATAAGGCTATTGACATCGTGGAATCTTTCGGGAGTTTGAACCAATTTGTTTGTGAGGAGAAAGACTGGGAGTTAAGTGGGAAAGCACGTTCAGAAAGAACAACTGTTTAGAAAGACAGACACAGACGACTCTGGTTTCACTGATTATTCTAATGTAGACAACAGTTAAGGACCCATTCAATTTACTGGTTTGGTGCTCCATGTGTTTCGGATAATTCTAATCAGTTGCGAAATGACGGAATAACTCGATCCTGTACAGCAGCTGGCTCTGTTGCCGTGCTAACCGTGGAACAGGATTGTTCAGAATGGCTGTTGATCGCCATGATATATGCTTGAACCACCGCCCGGCTGCCCCTGCTCAAGCTGGCTGAAGCTCGAGAAATAGCTCCCCCAATCATCGACCCTGGGACTAATGAGCATTTGACGGGCACCAGGGACAAGATTAACGCACTGTAGTCCCGTAGGTGCATTCGCCCACATTGCAATCGTGTCGTTATCAATGAAGTCCATCATATCTCCCAGTTCGCGGCTGGCCTGCGCCGGGTATATCTCTCCGTATGACGCTTCCGGGTGGGGGAAAGTCTCGGACGCATACGTCGGTGTGAACACACTTAGCCCCATTGGCATTGGGCCCGACGACACAGAGTCACCCACGAACGACGAGGACCCAGAGTCACTCGCAAACGACGAATGTGCATGGAGCGGCGGTGGCTCATACAACTCGAACGCGCGCAGCTGAGGTTCTTCGATCGTGCGATCAAATTCTTGGTGTGAAACACGCGAAGCCTGGGTATTAGGTTGTGTGTCTTCGGTTGCTGGCGAGTGCATGCCGGGTAAAGGGAGGTCGCCTACAGACGCAAGTTCTGCGAGGATATCCCTAGAACAGTGTTATCATCCAGCGGTAATGTGTTCCGTTGGGGGGGTAACCTACCAAAATGAGCCAGCGCTTTGCCATCTAGAAATCGCATTCAACCACTGGAGAGCAGGTGCATCGGACGACTGACCGGTTTTCGTACAAACGCAGTACCTCCATACACTTGTGCACGGTAGCCATCTCCCAACGGGTGTCCGACACGAGTCCCGTCCGCTTGCCGCTCAACACGTTCAGCAACAGGATGAGACCCGCTGTGAATATCGTTTCCTGGAGAATGGGTGCATCAGGGTTCAACTGCGTTTCCGCGCAAGTCTCTGGTCGAGAAAGGAATCACACCAAATTCATAACACACGGCACACTACCCTTCCGTCGCTTTTGAACGTCCACCATATTTGCGATCGCCCGCGCCGCGTTTGTACAGATTGCTAGAGACGGCAGCGCCTGCCAAATACTCAGGGGCAGCCCGGAAGTTGGTCCAAAGTCAACGTACCGTTGGCGCAGCCTTGCGAATCATTGGTATAAAGGGACGGTGGATCAGAATCTGCAGCTGGTAGTAACCACAATGCAACGCGACAGATTGGTTGAAGAACACGGGGTCCGCGCACAGTGGGTCCCACCGCACTATGAGACCTTCCGTGAGCACCTACCACCAGATCCTAATCATGATCAGAGTGTACGCACGATGTTCTGGGACTTGGTCACGCCATTTGTTCAAGGCGGAGTCCAGCTCCACAACGGTCTTGTCTTCCCATCCTTTGTCCTGCATAAAGGGCCTGCGCACTTTGTTGAGCCCGTACTGTGTGGAAAGTAAGAAGAAGCTCGGCTCGCGATGGCGGGATATACCAAAATCTTGAGGCTGAGTGCCAGGATGTGATGCAGTTTTATGAGTGTGTTGAAAGATGTGATACGGGAGGGTACGCCGGCGGGCTGTTGGAATGGGTGCGTCGGGTGCTCCCAATATTCATCGTCGCATTCTATCGGGAGATCGGCATCACAGCTGCGGATAAGTTACATGTGAGATGGTATGTGGGAATTCGAAAAAAAATCATTTCCCACTCGTCATACAGCACAGCGCATGTGCGACCCATGGTCGAACTCATGACACGGTCTTGATAAACAAGCACCCAAAACGCCCGTTTATACAGCTCGCGTTCGACGGTTGGTAACTCGATGCGGGCAGTGCGTCTATGGCAACCTATATCCTGTCGCACAACATCAGCTCGGCAAAGTGTGAAGGACGAAATATAAACCTGCGCAGCCCGTAAGCCGAGACCAACAATGTTCCAGCTTGCCTGCGCAGCGCAGGACCCGTCGAGGAACTGCGCGGCCAGCTGAGGGTGGTCAGTGCAGTCGACATCAAACGTCGTGACTAGAGCCGAAAACTAGCGACGAAAGGGTAGGGCAGAAACGTACACTGTAGTATTGCAGGTCGTACAGCGACGGCTGTCCAAAGAGATGGTTTCCTACCGCCGCGGCCTATTGACAAGACAAGGGTTGTAATGTCCGGCGACGATATTGCTACATACCTGGTCGAACCACTCCCATCCGCATGTGAGATCTAGACCAGTGGTGTTCGGGTCCACAGCCCACCGCGACGCAATTGCGCACACGACTAAGACGGTTGCCGCGAAGCTGTCGTCACTGTACCGAGTCGTATCACTATCCGCACAGGCGCATCGAACGAGGTAAGATTGTGGAGTACAAACCGTAGATGAAGCCCATCAGCTATATTTCGCTCGAAGGATGGTCGGTGAAGAAGCGGCAGGTACATGTTCTGGCGCAAAAAATACAAATCAATTAGCTCGGCCATGCGAGCCTGCGATGGCCACCGGTATTCCGGCGTGCGACGCGCAGTGTTCTTCAACTTGTGCAGTCAATAACCAAGCCCGCAGTAGGTAGAGGACGTACTGGTTTATATGTCCAAAAATGCAACCGCCTAGAGGGCCATGAAAACGGCGCCTCATGATCGTGGGCAGAATCGTTAGTGCGGCCATGTCTCATAGCCTCCTCGCGCTCCTCGCGCTTCACATGCTCCTTGAGATCCATAGCCACCTCCACTAACGCGGCGCCGGAGCTCTTCCCGATGAAGTGCTTGTCGACCAACGGGTCCACCTCAAGTTTCTGGACCTGCGGGAAGAGTATATCCAGTCAAGGTCAGGTCGCGTGCTCAAAGAAAAGGCATACCTGGCGGGCGAAGTCGAGATGCACCAGGTCATCTCCATGGGGCTGTGGCTGCGGTTCAAAGATTCTCTGCAACGCCGAGCGCATGAGAAACAGGGACGCGGCAGTGCGTTCCTTGGGGCCCATCGCACTTGGAGGATCCGAGCGGCTATTATCGTTCCCCGGCTCGGCCGACGTCTTCTGAGAGCTGCTGTAGAGGCGTAACTCAGCAAGCTCGCCACGGAGCTGGCGCACCAGCGCCTCGGACTCCGCCAGTCGCTTCTCGAGGGACTCGACGTAGCGCCTGGTATTGTCAATCACCGCCACGTGGGTTTAAACGAAGGGTGATTGACCTTTGCGGTGGGGGACGTTTCTATGGATGCCAGTGAGCGATATATCGGGAACAAAAACGGCGACGAACTGGGGCGGCTAGAAGATACGTGCATTTATACTTCCCCTCGCTGCAATTTGTGCACTTTTTCCCGGGTATGTGGGATCCGTCGCCTGTGTTATTTCCCAATTGGACCATCCGTCAGCCGACCCCGCGAGAAGTAATTTGACAAGACTTGCATCGAGCTGTAAATAAACAGCAGATGAGCAAAGGAACACTAAAACATCGGGGAAAAAGGAAAACTCGGTCAGTGATGTTCCGAGATTTCAAATAGAACCGGCCTGTGTATCGAATACAACAACCAAAAGGCAGAGAGCTTTTTTTTTTGAGGAAGACGTACTCTTTCTGCGGCGACAAACATCGCACGCGCGCTGCCGCTTACTCCGGAAGTCTTGAACGGAATCTTCCTCCTCAGAAGACATGGCACTGTTTCTCGAGCTCGCTCCGCGGTAACCAGGTGTGACCAGATTTCAGAGAGGATGTGGTATCTGCGGCGAGTTATTCGGAGTGTGCAATAGCTTAGAGAGCGAGAAGAGAAGAGATTCCAGATGAGGTTGGAGTAGGAAGCCGTTTGGACGCATCAGCACAGCACGATACCAAAGAAATGCAAATACGGTGCAACATCATCGGGCGACTCGGGCCGCTGCCGCGCGAGCTGCCGCGCTTCACCTCCTCCTTCGAAGCCCGACATGCTACAAGTAACACTCCCTAGTCCAATCGAGGCAAGCTGTTGAAGTCCACAAACTGGCCCACTCAAGTCTATTTTACTTACTATAACTTTGATTAGTCATCAGACTTTCGGCAAATTGAATCAATTGTGGTGACAACGCCAAAAAACCCCCTGAAACGCACCACAAGGAATCTTTACAACGCCGAACGACGATCTGCAGCGGGTACTTACCATCAAAGCGGAACGCCGGATGGCTTCGGACATTGGAAGCTGGCACAGGAACATTCATGACCATCATGAGCTCTGTGAATCCATACGCCATATCTGCAGTGTGTTTGTCGCCGCTGAAAGCACGAGAGGTTACATAAGTGAACGACGCCGAAACGCGAAAAAACACGTGCAATAAGTACCACGTTGAACCACAATGTGGTCAACATTCGAAACTCGCATACTTACCTCGTTCAAACCTCGTTTGTTGTCATGGCACTATCAAACCTTGAGCATCATCGACCCCACCTTGCTTTCATTCTTGGGTACCTTGTCCCGATTTCATAAGCCGCTCGGTGCGATTTGAAGCATCAAGTCTCCGGCTTATGATTTATCGCAACACTGCGGGTTTGTTCCGCTGGCACCAAAAGATCAGTGACAGTTTTCGAACACTACCGGGTCACTGAGCTTCCAGATACGGCCCTGTGCATGTGGTTCAGGCGGCTGGAATGTAAGCACATAGTGCCTACGATCTACCACTCACAAATATTGCCTGCTGAGCCCAAGGTCGATGTTGATCGCGGGTGATGGTGAGGTTCGCCTTATGGGGTGGTCCCGGGATTCCGGTTATGTCTACATAGGTCGGGGGTTGCGCACTCTCGAGATGAGGGCAACGATCTCGCGGTTTAGCGAGGGGTGTATGGATTCTTCCGTTGCGCGGGGACTATCCAGGCGGGCGGTTGGTTCAATCTGGATCGAACGTAAAACCATGCCCTTGGACGGACGGCGAAGCAGGTGATGCCGATTGCCGTCGGAAGCTTGACCGTCGACGACGCACATCGTGGGGCTCGGGAAGTCTGTCTCTCGCGCTTTCTGCGCCTGGAGCCACAGTCGATTCAATTGTGAAGGATTGTCTTCAAAGAAAAAATCCTGTGACAAGACTAACCTTATACTTTCCGCTCGAGGAGTACATTGCAAACCCATGAGCGCGTTGCGCCCAAGTGCCACATGGGACACGGGCCCCCGTAGTCTGTGTGAAGCACCGTTGAGCATGCGACACTCTTCCGAGAGGTTCCTAGATGCCGCCTGGATGCCATCCAACAGCCCGTACGCCCGAATAATTAACCGCGTTGAGCCCCGCCGGACACATTGGCGAGTTTTTCTTGGTGGCCTTGGCACGCAACTCGTAGACACCGCGGGCAAAGTCCGACGCATCCAAGTTTGGATGCGGTCGGGTCAGCCGCAAGATCATGCAGGCGGCATGTTGTGTGACAGTTCACAAAGGTAGGCAAAGAGCCTTTACGCAGACAAAGGCTGGACAAAGAACAGACAAAGGAAAGACAAAGGACACCCACCCAGCATCCCCGAAATTCTGGGCCGTGGGATTTCGGGCATGCTGGGTGGGTGCCCTTTGTCTCTCCTTTGTCTTTCCTTTGTCTGGTCTTTGTCTGCGCAAAGGTCCTTTGCTAATCTTTGTGAGACGTCACACGATATGCTGTCTGCATGATCTTGCCACTGACCCGACCGCATCCAAGTTTGGATGCGTCGGTCTTTGCCCCCGGTGAGAGGGTGGTGCGTATGTCCTTCTGTTGCAACATTCGGCTCAACGCAAGACCCCCAGGGGCCTGCGCCCGCGCCGACGATTGCAATCCGTGGTTGAAAGGTGGACTTTGTCGGGAGTCGCAGCTTGAATTTGGAACTTTGAAGGGCTAGCGGCGCTTGACTGGCACTGTATAAGTACTCTCGTATCCGGCTTCCGCCAGCATGGTACGATGACTTA
Source organism: Mycena vitilis (assembly GCA_029203975.1). NCBI lineage: Eukaryota > Fungi > Basidiomycota > Agaricomycetes > Agaricales > Mycenaceae > Mycena > Mycena vitilis. The sequence goes on from JARGYF010000133.1 coordinate 18,580, forward strand.
ACGGGGCAGCGGCGTACAACCAAGTCATTTCTGCTGAACCGTGTGAAGTTGTGAACACTCGCCGGCTGGTCATTTCTGCTTACTCACGATTCCAACATGGGTTTCGCGATGGTGTAACAATTCCCGTTGAGTCTGATAATCCATTTTGTCGGTCGCCTCTGGCCCGTTTTCCCTCCGGTCTTTTACGGAATACCATCTTATAGTAGTGCTCTACATATGTGCAACAGATCTAAGGGACTGGGTTGGGACTGGGAAAGAGAAACCTATTCAAGACTCATTGCCGATCCATGAAGTCGATGATATTTGTGTAAGTTTCGCGTAACAAACCTTGCTCTGGCTTTCCCGTTCACCGTGAGGCCGCACGTTAAACGAGGGAATAACAGTAAATATTTTACAACAGCTGTATCTAGCACCGTGCTATCCGTGGAGCACGACGGTTCAGAATCGCCGTTGGTCACCATAGATGCTCAAACCGCCGCTTGGCTGCCCCTGCGTAAGCTCGTTGAAGCTCGAGAAGTAGTTTCCCCAATCATTGACCCTGGGACGCGTGAGTATCTGGCAGGCATCGACCAAAAAGAAAGAGAAAATAAACGCACGCCAGTCCCGTAGGCGCATTCGCCCACATCGCAATCGTGTCGTCATCAATGAAGGTATCTCCCAGTTCGCGGCTAACCTGCGCCGGGTATATCTGTGCGTATGGGGCCGCCGGGTGGGGGAAAGTCTCGGACGCATACGTCGGTATGAACACACTTGGCTGCATTGGCGTTGTACCCGAGGACTCAGAGCCACCTGCAAACGATGCGGATTGCGGCTGGGGTTCATACAACGCCCGTAGCTGTAGATCGTCGATGGTGCGGTCGAACTCTTTGCGTGAAACATGCGAGCTTTGCGAACCATATTGTGGGTCCTCGATCGCCGGCGACTGCATATCGGGTAGAGGCAGGTCACCTACAGACGCAAGTTCTGCGAGTATATCCCTATGTACCAGTGTCAAAATCAACGGATATGTTGCGAGGTTCAACGTACCAAAACAAACCAGCGCTTTGCCATCTAGAGATCGCATTCAACCACTGAAGTGCAGATGAATTGGGCGACTGACCGGTTTTCGTAGAAACGCAAGACCTCCATGCACTTATGCACCGCATCCATCTCCCAATTTGCATCTGATACGCGCCCCGTCCGCTTGCCGCTCAACACGTTCAGTAACAAGATGACACCCGCTGTGAATATCGTCCCCTGCCAGGAGAATGGACGCATCAGCGTTCAACTGCGCGCAGTCCAGTCATAGAAAGCGCACCAGGTTCCTGACGAATGGCACACTCCCCTTCCGTCTCCTTTGAACGTCTGCCATATTGGCGATCGCCCGCGCCGCGTTTGTACAGATCGCTAACGACGGCAGCGCCTGCCAAAATATTCAGCGGCACTCCGCGGGTTGGTCCAAAGTCAACGCACTGTTGGCGCAGCCTTGCGAATCATCGGTATGAAGGGACGGTGGATCAGAATCTGTAGTTGGCAGTGGGCACAGTGCAGCGCGACAGACTGGTCGAAGAACACGGGGTCCGCGCGCATTGGGTCCCAGCGCACTATGAAACCTTCCGTAAGCACCCACCACCGGATCCTAGTCAGAATCAGAGTGTACGCACGATGTTCTGGGACTTGATCACGCCACTTGTTCAAGGCCGAGTCCAGCTCCACAACGGCCTTGTCTTCCCATCCTTGGTCTTGCTCAAAGGGCATGTGCACTTTGTTGAGTCCATACTATAGGGAATGTGAGTAAGTAAAAGCTCGGCTCGCGAGATGGGTAGATATACCAATGCTTTGAGGCTGAGCGCCAGAATGTGATGCAGTCGTATGACTGTGTTGAAAAACGTGACACCAGAGGGTACGCCGGCGGGCTGTTGAAATGGGTGCGTCGGGTGCTCCCAATATTCGTCGTCGCATTCTATTGGCAGATCGATATCAAAGCTGCGGACAAGTTGAACATGTGTCAGTACCTGTAACGTGGATTTAAAGATCAATTCTCACTCGTCATACTGCACAGCGCATGTGCGACCCATGTTCGAACTCAGCACACGGTCCTGGAACACGAGCACCCAGAATGCCCGTCTGTACAACTCGCGCTCGACGGTTGGCACGTCGTCGTGGGCAGTGCGTCTATGGCAACCGATATCCTGTCGCAACAATATCAGCTCGGCACAGCGTAAACGACGCGATATAGACCTGCGCTGCCCGTAAGCCGAGACCAACAAAATTCCAGCTTGCATGCGGAGCACAGGAGCCATCGAGAAACTGCGCGGCAAGCTGAAGGTCGTGCGTCAAAGTCAGGTTCAGAGCACAAAGCTGGCGACGAGAGGAGAGGGCAGGCACGCACGCTGTAGTATTGCAGGTCGTACAGCGACGCCTGTGCAAAGAGATGGTTTCCGACCGGCGCGAGCTATTGGCAAGGTAATGGTTGTGATGTCCGACGACAGTATGTTGCTACATACCTGGTCGAACCACTCCCATCCGCATGTGAGATCTAGACCGGTAACGGTCGGGTCCACAGCCCACCGCGACGCAATTGCGCACACAAGTAAGACGGTCACCGCGAAGCTGTCATTGCTGTATCGAGGCGTGTTCACTATCCGCACACGATGGAGCGAGGGGTACGAACCATAAATGAAGCCCATCTGCGATATTCCGCTCGAAGGATGGCCTGTGGAGAAGCGGCAGGTACATGTTCTGGTGCAAAAAATATAAATCAATTAGCTGGGCCATCCGAGCCTGCGATGGCCACCGGTATGTCGGTGTGCGACGCGTGGTGTTCTCCACCTTGTACAGTCAATAACCAAGCTCGTAGTAACGTGGGGACGTACTGGTTTGTATGTCCAGAATTGCAACCGCCTAGAGGGCCATCTAAGCGGCGCCTTCGGATGATCGCGCGCAGGATCATTGAGGCGGCCGTGTCTCAGAGCCTCGCCCTCCTCGCGCTTCACATGCTCCTTGAGATCCATGGCCACGTTTACCAGCATCGCGCCCGAGCTCTTCCCGATGAAGCGGTTGTCAAGCAACGGGGCCACCTCAAGCTTTTGAAGCTGTACATCCAGTCAAGGACAAGTCGCGTGCTCAAAGAAAAGGCATACCTGGCGCACGAGGCCGGCCTGCACCAGGTCATCGTCATCCCCGTGGGGCGGAGGCTGCGGTTCGAAGACTCTCTGCAACTCCGTGCGCATGAGAAGCAGGGACGCGGCAGTACGTTCGTTAGTGCCCATCGCCGAAGGGTTCCCTGGTTCAGTCGATGTCTTCTGCGAGCTGCTGTAGGCGCGTAACTCAGCAAGCTCGCCACGGAGCTGGCGCACGAGCGCCTCGGAATCGGCCAGTCGCTTCTCGAGGGACTCCACGTAGCTCCTAGTATCTGTCAATCACCGACATACGGACTTAGGATACGAAACATGTACCTTCGCGGTGGGGGACGTTTCTATTGATGCTAATGAGCGACATAAAGGAAACAAAAACGGCAACGAACTGGGGCGGGTAGCAGGTACGTGCATTTATACTTCCCCTCCCCGCAATTTGTGCACTTTTCCCCGGGTATCTGGGATCCGTCACCTGTGTTATTTCCCAATTGGACCATTCGTCAGTCGACCCCGAGAGGAAGTAACTTGACAAGACTTGCATCGAGCTGTAAATAAACAGGAAATGAGTAAAGGAACACCGGAACATCAGGGAAGAAGGGTTAGTGATGTTCCGAAATTTCAAATAAAACCGGGTCCAAGTGACGCGTCGCTTTCATGAAACGACAGTGAGTTTTTTCGGAAGAAGACGTACTCTTTCTGCGGCGGCATACATCGCATGCGCGCTGACCCTGAACCTTCCTCCCTCGTTGAGAGTCTTGAGGGTAATCTTCGTCCTCAGAAGACATGCCGATTCTCGCTCCTCGAGTCGGTAACCAATTGTGACCGGGTTTCACAGCGAAATGTCCTCTGCGCTAGTTATTCGAGGAGCCCGATTCGAGGAGCCCAAGGAGAGCGGGAAGAGATTCCAGAATGAGGTAGGAGTAGGTAAGGGGTAAGGCAGAGCGCATCCGAGGTCACGCCGATACCAAAGAATAGCAAACACGCCTTGTTTCACGCAGCTCCGGGCCTCCGGCCCGGAGCACCGGGCGCCAAAGGCGTGTTTGCTCGATTTGGTCGGTATTTGGCTTGTTTTTTGTTCTTGATCTCGCCTGGCTTCGTCAAAACGGGGCTGGGAACGAGCCTTAGAGTTTCACATTCGCTTCAAGCGCACTTCTAATCTTAGCTTTCAACAGTCAACGTATTCCGGAAGTTGCGCACCTCATCACCCTCATCCCCCGATTTCATCCCGGCGCAATCGACAGGGACCTTTCGGCTTGTTTTGACATTGGGCCTTCCATACTTCTGCCAGCAGACCGCGGGATTGCTCCGAGTCGACCTCTCCTCTCGACAGAACATATGGACATCTGCTGCCCCAACGCCGTCGACTAGAGAGAGCGACCCAGCTAGATATATGTACTATGCTATGGCTACGTTGGCTCCTTGTCCACCTGCCTCTAGTGTCTTTTGGTCCCCTAGCGGCCCGCGGGCCAAGGGGGGAGCTCATCGGAATCAAGTTCGAGCACTGTTCCAAAGGTCAGCTCTCAAAAGCCAAGCAGGCGAAGGAGGCGGTCAAGTTCCACCTCGTTCGCACATTTGTTCGGACCCAATTCGGACCACAGCCTTTCCGATTTCTCTGACGGTTGATTTCATTCTCTAACGAGAGTTGGCTTTGAACTAATGCGTCGCTTATGGTAAAATTCGCATAGACTGTTCTTTTCTTTCAGTTCTCACGTATTGAGTGGCGATGTGCATATTGCGATCTTGTCATGATCATTCCACTCAATTCACGTCACGTCACCAAAGCCAAGCCATCAGCAAACTTGCGGGACGGCCGCACGAATTTCCAAGGATATCCCAGCAGTCACTGGCACAGGATCTAAAGCAAGGTGTCTAGAGCCAGATGAGGAGAATGTTTTCCCCCAGCGCCCTCCGAAGATCTTTTCTCGGCGGACAATCATTTTCTGCTCCCGACGTAACACAGCTGCGGAGGTAGTTATTTCTGTAAAAATACGGAGTCTGGCCCATGATAGGATCGTTTCTGAATGGGGAGACGGTCCCTGGAAACGCGAAAGCGCCGAAACGTTATTGGGGAAACATCACTGCCACGGCCGCTTCAGATTTACGGCCGCTACAGTGCGTTTATTGAATCTCCTTGGGCAGCTACCCCAAACGTTGCCCCACCCCGGTAATTCCCGGTATCGGGAAATACCTGATCAGATGCATATGTAAGTACTGTCGCCCGAATTGGATGCTGCGATGGTGCGATGTCAGTTGGGTTATGATTACGCGGTTGCCGGGACATTCTTCTCCTTCCCCACGATACTTCAGCATGGCAGCTATTATTGCCGGGCATACTTTTGCGGTCATATCGAAGCACACAAAGCCTATTTCGGTTTGTTTTTTCCGAGACTGTACTTCTTACAGGGTCGTTCCTATTCCGCGGCTAGAACATTTTTCATTCTGCCTCGGTAAATGATCGCTATCCAATCTACAGTTCGTCGCACGTACTCGCAGCTCCGTCGGTGTCTCCGTATCAGGCAAAAAAAAAAAAACGACGGTGTATTGCTGTAATTAGTTGCCAGGTGCCTAAAAAGCTACGAGCGGGCAGCGTGATTACCGTTGCTAGGTCTGTAGCCGCTCGCAGGGCCGAAGATGTAGGCGCCATCGTTGAGGGATCGACACTGACCGGGGATTAACTGATCGGCGGTGCTCCCAGACGGTGAAGGTTTCCGTACCCGGCGCATTCCTTCCGCGTGTTGAAAGACTGTGGAACGTCACATAGCAAGACGATTGTTTTTGCTGCTAAACGTTGCGTTGCGATGGCTTCCCAGGATCAAATACGTCCCCTGCGTCCCCTTGACCAAAGTTTGAACAAGGGCACGTTTCCACCGTGGGCAGAATGTCCTGATTGTGAGAGGTTCTGAGTGACGAGTGCGGGGATAGGCTTGGGGTGGCTTGCATCTGACCAAGATGGATGCCGCACTCAGCAGGGAAGTAACAAAAACAATGTTTCCGCATTTTGAACACAATAAGCGAGTAGCGCTAGAGAAAGGAGCCGCAGTCACAACAAGTACTTAATACGGACCGGCGATGAGTTCACAGGCGGATGTCAATTCGCAACGACCCTCCTTCTGCAATGAACAAGTCATGACAATCATCTGTACAGTCAATGTACAGTGCATAGTAAGCAATGTGCCAGTGCAGAAGGGAGGATATCAGGAAAGTGAGGGCCAGGTTCTATGAATTGTCGGCATAGTATACTGTAGCAGCGGCGTCTAGTCGCTTCTTGGAAACGGAACCATAGCAGGAGATCATTACGAGTCCTCCGTTACAGGAAGGGCAAGGAAGGCAATTTAGTTTTAGGCGAAGGGAAGTGGAGGCAATTCGGGGTAGAACCAAGGGTAGTACTCACCATTCTGTTTATACTAAATTATAGTCAGCCACGTACCTACATGGAATCCAGGGACACTGCGGGATCAGAATGATGTGGATACATGTAACATCGGGGCGACATTTGGCGACATGGCGGGAGATGGCGGGAGAAAGACCATGTCACGCCCCTCGGATCAAAGTTGGCAGTGAGCTACGTAATACGCGTCAATCTCCAAATCCGCCTCCTTGACGAGTGGCACGAACCTTGAGCCTCGTTCTGTCATTCTCGCTGGCTTCCGGACGATATTCGGCCACTGGCACCCTTTTGGCAGCCCAAAAATCCAGCCCACCATTTTAGGTCACAGGGTGTATTATTCAGCTGAGCCTCCGGCAACTGGATTCCCGGTCGCGAACGCTTCATCAGCATCCCTCCTTCAACTCCCACCACAAAGTTTCCCCAATATGCGCGCTGTCTTGATCAAGGATGAACTTGGCCCAGCGGAAAACCTATACATTGGGGAAGTAGAGACCCCGGCACCTCGCGGAGATGAAGTTCTCGTGAAGGCAAGTACGCCTACTTTGGCCTCCCGTCCCACCTTCTTACCATGATTTATCAATCAAGATACACAGCTGCGGACTGAATCGAATGGACATATCTCAGCGGGAAGGCAAGTATCCGCCTCCAGCGGGATCATCTACAATCCTGGGGGTCGAGTTCGCCGGTCACATCGTTGCTGTGGGATCGGAAGTCTCGCGGTGGAAGATACACGATGAGGTTATGGGCCTCGCGGGTGGCGTATGCCGCATGTCTTTCCGATGAGTTCATCGCGTCTTGACTATTTTCCTTTCAGGGCGCGTACGCTGAATATATCGTCGTGCCGCAAACACATGTCGTTCAAAAGCCGGCCCGATTGTCATGGGCCGAAGCAGCGAGTATTCCTGAATGCTTCCTTACTGGTTGATTTCACGTCCTCCCGATAAGTAGGCATGCTGCTAATAATATTTCAACAGCCTTCCAAGCCATGATTGTTTATGGCGAGGTCAAGCCGAATGAGGATGTTCTTGTACACGCTGGCGCCTCCGGTATGCATCTGCACCTGGTGAAATATCATCCCATCTCATAGGTACAGGTGTTGGCATTGCTGCGATCCAATTAGCTCGCTTTAGCGGAGCGTGAGTACCTTTCTACAACCTGTTTCGTCAACCGCAAATGATCCCGATATCCACAGAAAAAACGTGATCGCCACGGCGTCCACTCAGGAAAAGTTGGACTGGCTCCTCTCCTTGCCTAACGGAGCGACACACGCGGTCAATTACAAAACGCAGGATTTCAGTGCTGAAGTGAAAAAGATAACAGATAACAAAGGCGTCAATGTTGTCATTGACTTCGTGTCAGTATTTTCCAACCCCGCGTCGACGGTGTACGATAATGTTTCTATAGAGGCCAAACCCACTTCGAGAAGAATCTCGATGCCCTTGCTGTTGATGGCAGGATGACGATGCTTGCTCTTCTGAGTGGTAAATATTGACGGCATGCCATCTCCCGCGAACGTTTTAAAAAATCTTCAGGTCCTACTGTTGCCTGCGTCAATTTGTCCCCGATTTTGTATAAACGCCTCCGTTTGCAAGGCTCTACTCTGCGCTCTCGAACCCCGCAGTACCAGGCTGACCTCATTGCTCGGTCCGTTTATATTGCATGCAGCCGGTAACCGTAACCGAAACTGATTCTCTCTCCACAGCTTCGACAAAGAGATTTTGCAAAACATAACAGGCGAAAAGGGGGGAGGACCAATCAAAACGTATGTCCGATGTCTCTCACATTAGCATCACCTCACAACGTGCATCTCCAGGTATATACACAAGGTATATTTTTCGCTTGCTGCGCATCATCATTCTTCGATCTCTGAATGCCTCGTGTACCCAGGTATATCCTTGGACCCAAATTCAAGACGCGCACCGGGAGATGGAATCAAACAGTAACAGGTGGGAGTGGTTTCATCCCTCGCTCTCATTCAATACTTTATTTACAAATCTGGTAGTGGGAAAATCATCGTTGAAGTAAGGGACGAGAACGTAGTCTGATATTGTCTTGCTCTTCGTACGTCGCCATTATCAGCGGCTGTCGTGAAATCTACTCCCGCACACCTACTGGAGCATACGTCACGCCACCAATGGCGGCCGCCTCAAACATTCGCCCTTCATTTGATGCGTACCGTCTCCTAAAACGACGCGCGCCCTGGCCCAGGCAGCGGTTGACTTTACCTTCGCAGGCGCCACGGGGCCCGCTTCCATTCATCGGTCCTCCTTGACGATCGCGCACTCACACGCCCTCGAAACCGATCTGTATCCAAGTTTCTCAAGGCGGCCGTTCCGCTCCTGTTCCACAATCCGTGCGTCGGTAGCTCACCGCGATCTTCTGCGACCGAGCCCGGCCGAGAACCTAATACTTCTCACCCGCTGCGGCGAGGGCGGTATATGATCGCGGCGCAGTTTCTTGGGTAGACGGGGATTTCCTTTGACACCGGCGGGGCCACTTTCGTTTCGAAGTCATTATGCCTTGATCGCCGTGGCTGGGATGTCTCGTCTCAGTAATCCGCCCACCATGGCCCAGGCCGTCAACATTCTCAGAAGTTGACCGAAGGCCCCATGACCATTTTCCCTCGGACTCAGGGCCGTGGCCGTTATCGTCCCCGGCATCGTCGCGGAAAAGCTGACTTGCTCACACTAGAATCGTCAATACTCTTGCCTCGCTTAGTTTTTCCGTTACTTCCGCAATTATTTCGGGTCGCCAACTACATCGGCGAAAGATTATGGCTCTCAATAAGAATATGGTCTGTCAAAAGAGGAAGTAAAGTATGTAAAATGAGTGGATCGCGCTATATTCGCAGGGCGGAAACTCAATGGGCCGGTGACTTTTTTCTGCTCCCCCCGAAGAAAAATACAGGCTGTCAACTTTAAACGGGGTCCGCCTTGCGCCATTGGCAACGAAGTTCAACTACCCGATTACCGCGCAAGTCGTCTACACATTTCCCAAATACCCACCGATTCTCCGTGAAGCAGAATAGTCAGTGGCGGCGCCATCCATAACACATGTCGCCTATCTGTAAAATGCAGGCCTGCAGGTACCATCGACGCACACACACAGACAGCGTCTACTATACATATCTTGGTTCGGCGAAGTTGATGACGGACCTGCCCTGGATAGAATAAGCGTCGCAGGCGCCGCCGGATTGGGACACTCTTCAAACGCCAATCACGACGAAATAAAAATCTGGAAGCAACTGCTGACGTTGCTTTTCATTAAGGCGATGATCAGGGCCCTAGCGAGCTAAGGATAGACTTTTGTCAGACCGTCAGTCAAAGCTGTAGAGATTCTCCCACTTTTATGGAATCGCGGGATGACAATTATTCCCGATATTTCGGCAACAATTACGCTTCTGCTCCGCCAACCTGAACGTATGACCAGGTAAATGAATGCCGGAGTCCACTCCTTCCCGCGTAACTTTTAAATTCAGGCTTTCGGCCTTACAACGACGTATTACTTAATCCCAAACGGTCAAGCATGGTAACCCCTACCAATTGCAAAAAGAAGCAGTACAAATTGGTCCGGTTTTAACAGAAACGGGGGAATAAATTGACCGAGGGGCGTTAAAATTTTGGAGACGCGGTACATCCCGTCGGTTTTTCTGCCGTGGGCTGTGCCGCTGCTATGTGGGTGCCTGGTTATAACTTGTGTCTCTGTGTTTTCTCAATCGAACGATGTACCGACATGCAGTGCAAAGCGTTACCTAACTCCGCCTCTTTGATTGAAACTCCATTGCCCCGATATCAGATCATCTTCGCCGTTTCTTCTCACCGTCAACTCGGCGCGATTCCTACGGGTGACGAGACGGATCCGTGACAACACATCCTATACTGAGTCAGAATTCTTGTTATGCCGTCCGAAAAGGCTGCGCGCAGATATAAAGGCAGCCCATTCCAGGCTAGATCCCACAATCTTTTTCTCGACTCATACCCTCATACCACACAAAACCTCGTCCTCTTTCTCTCTCTCACTTCGCCCTCACGCTTCTCACAATGAGCGGACAATCATCATCTGGATCGAAGCCCTCGTCGTCGGGCCAGGGCTCGGGGTCGGGAGTCAAGGGAGGCGCCTCATCCACGGGCCCAACCTTCTTCTAGCGCATCACCACCACGCGCACGCATATCATATCGCACACGCGGCGACGCGATAATTCACGGTCTACACCATAATTCAGCGCGCCAACTTCGTTCGTTCGCGGCGACCAACGCACCTAATTCATTCAATCTCCCACCACCCACCTCCCCTACTTGCAGTATTCGACGTCGCGTCACCAGACGGAGGCATAATTTTTTTTGTTGGGATCTCGATCTTGATCGCGGATTCCAAGCTTCTTGCAGATCACGGAAACAAACGGACATACCATTACTGTATCATAAACCCATCATCAGCAATTGTCGTTCGGAACATATATTTATTAGTTACTTACGGTATACAAGCGGAATGTAGCAGCACATACGCACCTCTTAATCCAGCTTCTCACTTCTTGGCATCCTCCCCTGCACCTCGTGGACTGTGAAAGAAGGCGACTGCTTGTCTCTGCTTGTATTGCATCCTCGGGGATGGACCAAAAAGTATAATTTCCAAGTTGGGACCACGATGGTGCGGAGCTTGAGGGCCGCGTATGCGAAACCTCGACCAGCTCAAGGGTTGAGTACTTTGAGTGTAGCTAAGCATTGTATGCGATCAACTCCGTGAGACCGACGCGGCATGGGGATGGCACTGACTCATGCCATGATCAAGTTCATAGCTTAGTGAGCAGTTCTGGGAGGCAACGCAGTCGTCTATGACACCGAAGATAAGTACAAGATAATGCGTTATAGCTTGCCTCTAGCACCCGTCATCCATAGTCCCGAGGACTTCAATTCCCCGCGCTCGTAAAGCTCCCACCACTTCAGAATGTCGTCTACGACTTGATCCTGCCGCCCCGTAAAGTTGTGATCCGCATTCTCGACAAGATTGAGTGTGTGCGTTCCCGGCGACCGAGCTCCCAACGCACGACCGTAAATAATGGCGTCTAGGCTATACGCCGGGAGTGTGTCAGAGCAAAGACTAGTACGGCAGGTAACTGAGCGCCTACGGGGGAACAGTGTTGTCTGATAGTCCGTGCATCGTCAATACGTGGATATGTGCTGGAAATTTCTCCCAAACGAGGGACGTGTCCCAACTGACAAATCGTTCCAGGTCTGCCGGGTATATTCTGGTGGTCACAGCTTTGCGCGCCACGGTGGCACTCCAGTCGTAGTACCCGTTTGCGGCAAACCCCTCCCGCCAATTTATTGCTGCGGCACTTTCTGCATGGAATCGGATCAGCCATCAACGGGCCAACGCAATTAACGGAGTACTGACCGAGGATCTTGTTCTGCATAATGAAGAGATTGGTTTAATGACTGCGGGGTTCGCTATTTCCGACATTTGAAATTTCACCATCCGATATCGTCCAGAAGCATTCACAAAAGTCGTGACGGCGCGTGCCTCTGGCGCCGTGCAGAGCCAGCGCATAGAGATGATAGATCCCCGCGAATGCCCAACGATTGTCGTGATCACGTATCCATAGACATTCTGCAGGTATCCGACGACCGCAGAAAGGTCCTCGACGTCATCCGCAAGGGCGCCTTGACCCCAGATACCCGGAGTTTCATGATTACCGCTGGCGAGGTGTTAGCTTGTAACCAGCGGGCGCCGGCATAGCAATGTATACACTTACCGGAAATCGAATCTGAACGAGTCTTGGGGGAACCTCTGGGCGAGGCGCCGTTGAAACAGATAATCCTTGTGCCTGACACGTCGATTCAGACTTGCTGTGCTATTTCTGATGGGTTATTGCAGCGTGGCTCTTACCCCATGGCACCATGGAGGATCTAACGAGCCCATAAGCAATGCACATAACGACGCGGGAACAACAGACGAGAGCGATGTTTCGACCTTGAGTGGACTTTTCTGGCTCGAGTTGCTCCAAGACGCCAGTGATTGGACAATTGGGTGCGGACGGATGTGGAATCACAATCTTCGTTGACAAGTGCTCAGCCATACGGAATCTTCGCAAACAAGAGCAAGGAGGAGAGGAAGAAAGGGATCTCCATGGCGGCTAAAAGATCGGCTACTGAGGGCGCTCGTTGCCGGTGCTGATGCACGTGGTTGATGGTACGCTGACTCGGCCAAGGCTCGATATCGACCAAAAAATCGGAAGGAAAACATGAGCAAGGTATAAGCACTTAGCCCACTCCTGGTTTCCGTTGGTTTTCCGTCGTGCCATAACCAGGTCGTTAAATTTTCACTCCCGGCTCCCGAGTCCCCGTGTTACTGGCATCCCACCTCGCACTTCAAGTTCAATTAACACAATGGTCAAACAATGGTCGCATTGCGCAACATCCGAGGCAGCGGTCGCCGGGAAGGGGGCAGTGTGTCTCCTGTAGAAGCATGCCGCATACCTCGCAAACGCTTTGGAGCCCGGTCGGTTTCAGATGCACAAGAAACACCAATGGCCCCGCTTTCACCTTCTCCCGCCGCCGCAACTTGGGCTAGACGCCGCGCCTCGGCGACATCCTCGGCGCGACTTTTTTTCTTCTGCTGGTTGCCGTAACGTCTGGGGGCCGGGGCGTCGTTTATCAATACCGTTGTTCTTCAATTTAACCAGAGATGGCGGATGGCGGATAGCGTCCGTGGCCAATGACGCTTCCCGCCGCCTGCGTTCGAGACCATTGCTACAGCTTGCAGCCCATGACAGAAGGGCCGAGCTGACCGGGCAGAGGTGACATTTGCGAACAAAAGTCTGTTGCCGTCGGGGACTCGGCACCTGTGACCTTTTTGCTGCGGTTCTGAGGCTCGTCCTCGGGGACCGCGTCTCCCCCGGTGTTGCGCTCCGCCGTGAACACCGAGCTAGCGTAGAATACATCCTTCTTATCTCGGCCCATATTGACAGAATGACCGTCGAAACAGTCGTGGTAGCCTGCCCGCACGTGTCTGGAAGTCAAGGAAGCGCGGAGGCAGAGATCGGACATATCCGCCAGCTTTGATCAGTTCAGGCAACTTGAAATATCCTACCCGCAATGACTTTCTGTGGGCTGTACGCGCCGGTAGCACATACTGCGACAAAAACATCGGCGAGTAGTTTCGTGCCATTGTCGCTACTCTTCGGGTGCAAAGTGGCGCATTGGAGTTACATCTTCCAAAGGCCGAGAGGCCCTGGACCCGGGTCTGACGTGGGTGCCAGACACCAGATCCTTCAATTGCTGTTTTCGATACTTGGAGCTTCAGGGAAAGTGGCACATTGGAGTTACTCTTCCAATGGTCGAAAGAGTCATGGAGTCTAGACCCGGGGCTCCTCTGACGTTGGAGCCACACCGTGTATTGTCTCGAGACTTTTCTTTGGGGGAGAGGCGGCGCATTGGAGCTACTGTTCCGATTTTCGAGAGACCCGGGTCGGACAGCTCAGTGCCACTGAGAAAGGATCCTTGTACGTCTACTGTCTTGAGAGTCCTGACTCTACTTGAAGCCTTTTTGCCTGATCGTGCGAACGAGGTCCAAGGAGTCGAGCGTAGCCAGCCGAGATTACTCAGAAGTGGAATTCCGCGTCTTTGCAAGGTGTTCTTGAGGGCACCTGTCACCAATTTCTCGGAATCTTGACCCTTGACATTTCCGGTTGATCGGCGCGACAAGACCGCTTCTTCACGAAAGGCGACGACCCATAGAAAGTAGGTTTGAGCTGGACCAGGACCTAACTGGGACATGGTCAAGACATGGTGGTTTTCGCAGAAAGGTGTTTGGCTCTGATGAACCCAGGAGACGCCGTCCAAATCGGGCACCACTCCGAATTCTCGCCACGTGACTTCATATCTCCACGCCGAAAAGCGTACATGATGCATCGCTGGAAAGAAAGGCACCCATTTTACGGATACTGCGGTTAGAGAGGATTTAAAGACTGGTGCCACTCTGCTTGACGCTTTCGCACTCGGCACCACCGATGACTGTCGGAGAAGGATTTGAAATTTTGAATAGATATACTTGTCGGAAAAAAGTCAAATGACTTGCAACGGTCTGAGACGGCCTGTGACCTTGAGTCAACTTGTGAGTGGTTGCAAGCCATCCAATCAGCCCTTTCAAGTCCTCACATGCCGTCAAAAGACATCGGGTTGCCTCGTAAGGAGTTGCAAGCCGTGGCAGGTCTTGCGAGGCCTTGAGACTCCTTGCAACAGAGCGAGTTTTTTTTAAGCAGTACACATACCTATGAAGGACCTGTTACACTTGTAGTTTTCATACCAGTTGTTTGTTCCGGGGCTTGCTTATTGAGTTTTATGGGCTCACAACAATTGTTTACGAGGTTTTATGCACTGTGGAGCCCGTGTGAAACACCAACCGGTGGCTCGAACAAGGTACATAACTCAGATGATCAGGTCCGGAAATTTACACCTACCCGTATGCATGTCTACGGGCACTCCCTCACTTACTCCACTTGTTAACCTCCACTTACCTTACTCATTAACTTTCAATCCAACACTTCAGACGTTTATTACATTAACCGCTTCATACGTTCTTTACATTGACTACTGCTAGCTGAATGATCAAGTGAGCAGGAATGTAATAGATTTTGTCCGACCAGTCTCAAGCAACCTTAGAACGCCTTGAGAGCCCTTGGAAGGAACGGCGTGTCTTGCAAGGGGTTGCGGATTTTTTACCTCTGCGTTGCAAGACCCACAAAACCATATGACCTTGTGACGTCCTGGAACGCGTCCGAGGTCGTTTCAAGCCGAGTAAGATTTTTCCGACAGACTAGTGTCAAAGATCCGGATTTTGCATTTTAGGATCGTTCACAGCTCACTTTTTCCGCCCTTCTTCCTTCCCTTTTTCTCCCTTTTTTGTATTGCATCGGCTCCCAATCTTTTCCCTTTTCAATTCTGTGATGTAAAAATGGTATAAAAGGGGAAACACCATCGTCCTGGGTGATGAAATTGACAAATACCAGAGCTCAGAAGGGGCAGGAAAAAGTGAACTGGGAAACCCCACGACCGCATTCTTTTCTTCCTGCCCTTTTCCCTTCCTTTTCCTTCGCTTTTTCAACGATTCGTGTCCTGCATGAGTCCGGAGTTCGCTAGAGCCCTACATGACCCTCTCTCCGAGTCTCAGACTCAGTTGCAACTTGAACCAAACCTCAACGCCCCATATTTATTTAGCTCGAATTCGTAAAAACAGTAAAACAGGAGTGAACAAGGGAACCGAAAAGGGCTGGAAAAGGGGTTTAGTCAGGCACGATATTGAATATTATCTTGCCGTGCCTTGTAGAAGTTCTTCGTGATGGGGAGGAAGTAGCAAGTTGGACATTCGAATCGCAAAGGTATCGTGAAGATGGACGAGGTGGAGTGGTTCGACGCCTGGGTTTGCGGCTCAGCGGAATATTACTTGTTGAAAAGGCCCCGGGCGGATTTTGAGGAGGAAGCAACAGATTTCTCGGTCAGACACTCCTAGACTTCACCGATTTTCCTCGCACGGCCTCGAACCATTAGCTAGACCTCGGAAATGCCACACACAGGGACCGGAGGTTCCGTCGTATGGGCTTATCCAAAACCTGCAGATAAATTGAAAGACTGAACGCTGAACGTTCGACATCATTCCGAAGCACGGTGTGGTCGCCGCCACGATTGGAGTCTCGTATCCTCGACGTTCTTCAGAGGAACAGCGGCAATTAGAACACACTAGCGTTGGCGTTCATTTTAACGCCTGTCCAGAGTTGAATTTTGACTCTCCCAGTCTCACTGGTTTCGTGTTTAGTGCGTTTTTTTCTGCTAGACATTTTTGTTCGGAGAGTTGCCCAGACACGTGTACTGGGGGTGGCAATATAGGACCGCGGAGTGATCGTAAAGCCGTGGATGGCGGTGTAGATGCTTGTCGAAGCGCCGGCTTTTTTACGGTCTCTGGCAAGTGATGATGGATTTGCGCCAAGAATCTGCTCGATATAATTATGTGGCTCCAGGCTCGGCATATTCCTGCGTAAAATTTCTGGGGTCTACACGGTGAGAGGAAATTTCGTTGACAGATTTACCGACAAGCTCTTGCTTGTGCCATAAACGCGCGGCGCCCTATTGCACCGTGAGAGGACGAAAGCGGAAGGAGACCTTCCTTTTCGGGACGTCGACCGAGTCCCGACAGAACTGCTCATTTAACTTTATCATTCCGAATCATCGAGGGCATTCGACGAGTCACCCGCCACAAGAACGAAGAACGCGGCGCTTGCCCGAGATACAAATAGGCGTCGTGCTCTGATCGGCGGATGCCAGCTCTCCTTCCCACTATGAACTCGAGCAGCGGCCAGTCGCTCGACCTACTGGTACCCACCCCGCAGCGGCGCGCGCTGTGGGACGGTATCAAAGGGATTCCCGGGTCCATGCAGCTCGTCGACATCCCCCGGCTGCAAAACACGTGGGCGTACGGCTACATCGTGGACGGCGTCAAGTATCTTGCCGCCGGTGCTGTGGTGGATGCGATCCGGAGGGCGTTCGTCTGGTTGTACAACCGACTCAAACTCAGTGCGTCTGCTATATCTTTTCAGACGCCCCGGCGAAGTCTGATTCTATCTATTCATAGGGCACTCGACCAGCGCAGAATTCGTACTTGGGGACCCCGCATACGAATGGATTGTCCTCTTCCTGGTGCGCTCTATCGATTCCTCCGCGTTCCGTCGAAAACCTGACACCACTCAGACAGAGAACAATGTGTGGCAGAATGCGCGAGATTTCCGCGTATCGTCCAAAAGCTCGAAGCTTGTCTATGGCGTAACTGTCTCTGCCGACCCGGATATTACTGGTTCTGCCGACTACGTCCCGACATACGAGTCTCCCCAGCTGTTCCGATGGCGCGGGTACTGGGTGGAGGTGCAGCGCTACCGCGCGCAGGTCCAGGGGAACGGGGGGCAGCCCCAGCAGGCGACGGCGATATTCCTCACGTACGTCCGCTACGGCTCCATGCGCATGCATTCCGCTCACCCCGGGCCAAGCGTCTTCACGCGCAACCTTTCGGTGCTCTCGGAATTGGTCGAGGAGGCGCACCGCGGATACCAGCACAAAATCAAGCCTTACGTGACGATTTTCCTCGCAGACTCAGTGCGTCCTTAGCCCTACTCGCTTCACCGACGTCGCTGAATGAATGCATTGTAGCCCAGTTTTGGGGGGAGTTTCCTGTGGAACGTGAAGCGCAAGCCGCACAGGCCGATCGAGTCCATTATATTGCCAGGTGCGATAACGTTACATCTTACTCTCTTACTCTGCGGACCTCTCCGGTGTGCGCGCGCTAACGGGATGCAGACGGCATATTGGACGACCTGATCAGCGACGCGGGGCGCTTCTTCGCCTCGGAGGCGTGGTACCATCGTGCTGGGATACCACATCGGAGGGGATACCTCCTCTTTGGTCCCCCTGGGACGGGAAAAAGTGCGTGACGCGCTCCCTTCCTCGTTGTATATCCCCATGCTCACCCGTGGAACAGGCTCGACCATCCACGCTATCGTAAGCCGTGTTATCTGGCGGGTCCACAATGTGCAGTTTAATTGACGTGCCCCCGCAGGCTGGGTCGCTCAATCTCGAAATCCACTCGTTCTCCCTCTCCTCCGCGTTGTATGTCTCTCCCCCGCGTCCTCGCGTAACGACGTTAAAGACCATATCTTATCAGCGTGGACGACGCATTCTTGCAGCGCGCAACTGCGACTATCCCGAAGCGCAGCATCGTGCTCGTGGAAGACATCGACTGCGCGCTGCCCTCGCGCGAAGACGACGACAGCGATGCCGACGCCGGCTCGCCTGTCCGCCACCACCGCTCCCGCGGCGGGGTGACGCTCTCGGGGCTGCTGAACATGATTGACGGTATCGGGAGCGAGGAGGGGAAGCTGTTCTTTGCGACGGTGAGCCCGCGCCGTGCTTGTAATTCATGCATTCAGTGCTGATAGTTACTGGCTTCCGCAGACGAATCACGTCGATAGGCTGGATCCAGCACTGATGCGGCCTGGGCGCATCGATCGGAGGATTCGGTATACGCTTGCGACCGGGGCACAGGCACGGGGGCTGTTTGAGCGCGTTTTCAAGGACGCTGAGGCAGAGGCGGAATCAGACTTGGAGAGAGTGGAAGGGGATGCGTCTGCGGCGGGGGAGACGTCAGCTACAGCCGGAGCGCTGCCACCAGCGGTTCTTGATTCAGATCATCATCTAGACGAGAAAGACACACCCGGGCATTCACGACCGGCACCGCTAGACACATCTCCAGATCGCATTCCCCAGACGGAACTGCCCGCTCCCGCAGATTCCGATTCGACGCCTCGGAAGATAAGGGACGCACGCCTCGCAGAACTCGCGCAGCAGTTCGCCGCTGCGCTGCGCGACTACGAGTTCTCGCCCGCCGAGCTGCAGGGCTACCTGCTATCCAATCGCGAACGCCCCGTCGCGGCGGCGGCGGAGATGGAGACGTGGGTCGCGCGGCAGCGGGCGGAAAGGCAGGAGAAGGCGGAGGCAAGGGAGGAGCGCAAGGAGCGCGTGCGTGCGGCCCGGGCGAGGATGGATGAGGCGCGCTTCCAGCAGCAGCAGCAGCAGCATTATGGGTATCCGCCCTTCCCGCCGCCTCCGCCTACTATGGGTCTTCTACCGCCGCCGCCGCCGCCGCCGCCACTCTCTTCGCCTTCGCCTTCGCCGTCGCCGCCCTTAAATCGCGATGGCGAGTCGGATGTCGAGTCGGACGTCGCTGCAATACCGCCCGCTGCTCCTCCTGCGGCGACGCCGACAGTCAGCCCCGCGTCACCTCCCCTAGCCTCCCCAGCGGCGGCGCCTTCCCCCGGCCTGGATCTCGCGGTCCCTCCTCCGAAACTCGTTAATGGGATAAATGGATCTTCATGAGAGGCGATGGGACTTTGCGGGAAGGCGGTGTTAACGTTTCTACCATCATTCTCATATCGTTAGCGGCTGTCATTGCGAGCTCGGTGCTGCGAGGAATGTTCATGTTCTGGGTTCTGCCCTCGAACTTTGACCATCTCACGATTGTCTCGGTCCCGCACCGTTTTCCATGAACGTTTGCGCTCGAGCGTATCAGGTTACTCTGCCCCTCGGACTCGGAATGTGTAAGTGTGCCCTGGCCTCGCTATCGACACACTTGCGCCGATCTTGCACGTCGGACGTCTCACGATTGTCTCGGCTTCCCGCCATTCTTTTGTGAGCCCGCGGTTCGCCGTGAGCTGTGACCAAGCCAAGTGCCTGAGCTTGCCGATGAGTGGGATGGCGTCCACCCCGACCTACACCGACGCTCATAGAGGGCCTGGCGCTGCAAACTCCATGTAGAAGATTACCCCGACATTTTACCGAAGGGATCCATTCAATTTCGACTGCGGGAGTCAGACAAGTCTCGGCATTTCGAGCCATCTCTTCCCATTCAATTCTCGATGAAGCTATTCGCTCAATAACTTGCCGTTCTACTACCGTCGGCATGTTCTCAGAGCCTCTCGCCAGGAGACTGGCGTCGTCAACTTCTACTTCGATTTCTTGGTTCTGACCGTCTTCTCCTTGTTATCCGCCTGGCTCTTCGGAGGTCTACACGCCGGAAACCCTCTACTTGACATCATTTGCGATCCCGACAATTCATGCTCATTGACTGGTTCGCTGTTTAATGCCCGCAGCTCACCGGCGCAGCCGACGCCATGTCTCGATTTTCAGGGCGATTTTCTGTCAACGCGGAGGTATCTCTGAGATGAAACAATTCCGCCTGCCGAGGGCGGGCTCAGGTATGTAGACAACGTAACGCGGCAGTGTTTGCCTACAGGAACTCGAATGTGCAAGAGACAAAAAAAGCAATTATTTTTCTGTTGGCCAGAAGAGAAGAAAAACGTAGGTGTTACATAATCATCCTATGCTCTGGCACGGATTTCTTTCAACCCCGTTCAAACCTCAACCTCCGCCGATCAAAGAAGTTGGACCTTCCGATTGTTCCTAACATGCCGCTCGCTCAATGCGGAAATGCAAGTTCGGAATAGTATACCCCCTCGAATGCAATCACCCGCAGGGATTACGGCGGACTACTCCGTTGGGCCTTGGCACAGTGTGGAAAGAGACTGAGCGAAGACATTCATTCCTTATCCATATACAGGTTTATGGATCCGTCAGAGATGTATAAAAGCCTGCAACGTTGGACGTTTCATCCCAGCGCCTTGCTCTCACTCGACAATGCACAAAGCCCTATCCAGTCTTCTCCTGTTATCCCTGTTGTCCCTCGGACAGCTTGCCGCTGCCTATCCTGGTGCCGCAGAACTCCCACCCCGCCGCCGGACCTCTCAGCCGCGTCGCACCCAATCACTCTTGATCAGTGAGGAGCTGTCTTGCCGTTCAAAACGTTGAGCCTCATTCTTTGCACAGACCCCGCCGCGTTGCCCGACCTGCCGACTACTGAAGCAGTGGCAGCGTTGGACGATCCTTTGGACATTGACAACATCCAAGCCGATATCTTGGTTGGCATGCACAAGAACAAGGAGCTGTTCTTTTTCTTCGGTGTCAACGATGCAGCCGCGTTCAAAAGCAAACTATCCTCGAGCATCGCTCCGCTGATCACCTCCACCTCAGAAATTCTTTCTGTTGATACTCAACCAGTAACCGCCGTCAACGTTGCCTTCAGCAACACCGGGCTTCTCGCCCTCGGAGTGAACGAGTTCGTTTGTGTCGCATAGACTTTTTGCGTTGTGTTGACCCTTATACAGCGACCTTGGAGATCCTGATTTTACGGCCGGCCAATTCAGTGAGACGTCGACTATAGGAGATGACCCTTCGCTATGGGATCCCGCATTCGCGGGTACCACTATCCACGGTGTATTTTTGCTTGCGTCGGACACTCTTGACAATATCAACACCGAACTGGCCAACATACAATCGATTTTAGGCTCGTCTATTACAGAAATGTCGGTTGGTTTCCAGGAGTTATTATCTTTCCACTGGCCTAAACCCGGCTCCCAGTCATCGCTTGCAAGGTGCGGCGCGCCCAGGCACCGAAGAAGGTCACGAACACTTTGGGTTTATGGTGATTATGTTCGAGCGTGTCTCGGTAATTGACTCAACGGGTGTGGGTTCCACAGGATGGGATTTCCCAGCCCGCTGTGAATAAGTTCACCAATCCTGTTCTTCCGGGCCAGACGCCAGGTATCTGTTCAACCACTTGTTCCAGAATTTCTCCTGATTTTGCTGCAGTGGATGCCGGTGGGTGTTTCGTTGCATTTTGAGCTTAGCCAGCCGTAACATGAACAGGTTTATTTCTTCTGGGAGAGGATAGCGATCCTGTCGCGAACTCCCCCGTTCGCACTTCTTGGGCTAAAGATGGATCGTGCGTAGTCCCAATACACGTGCAACCGGAGTGTTTTTATCTTGTCGTTCTAGGTTCTTGGTGTTCCGCCAGCTCCAGCAACTCGTGCCAGAATTCAACAAATTCTTGACTGACAATCCACTAGATGTTGACGAATTGACTCCTGAGGAAGGATCAGATCTGCTTGGAGCGCGGATGGTCGGTCGCTGGAAAAGCGTTCGTAGGAGTCCTTACTCAGCCATTCCGAAGCTGATTTCGTTGCACACAGGGAGCGCCGGTTTTCCTGACTTCGACGAAAGACGACCCTGTTCTCGCCGCCGATCCGAACAGGAACAACGATTTCAACTACCTCGTTGAGTCGAACCCTGAGCCTGGCACGGAAAACCACTTCAACCAGACCAATTGCCCATTCGGCGCACATATCCGCAAGGTTCACCCGCGCGGAGATCTTGACCCCACGGTGGAAGACCCGCACTTCATCATTCGCTCAAGTATCCCATATGGTCCTGAAGGCGAGTGGATGCTGAAAACAGTGGATGGCAATGGAGAATTTAGCTATGCACAGTGACCACCGACGAAACTTCATCCAGCACGACCAGTGTCGACCGTGGTCTTGCCTTTGGTTGGTTTTTCTGCTTTCACTTTGCGCGCAGGCTTTCACGTTCATTTATTTTTAGTCTCATATCAGTCCAATGTGTTCAACGGTTTCGTGTTCTTGCAAAGCATCTGGATAAATGCAATCGGGTTGGTTCCAAGATGATGTGGTCTTTCTTGCCGGGACTAACCATGATCCCCACATCAGCTTCCCTTTCGGAAAAGTAGACCCGTGAGTTCAACCACAATGCGTATTATTGCGTGCTTACATTCATTTGCCTTGCAGAACCATTGGTGTGGACCCGTGAGTTCAGTAATATCTTGTGCTCACTGGAATTGACGTCCCGTAGAATTATTGGAACCGAGGGTGGGGGACCGAAAAATATTTCGGGTCTCGACCCACTCGTCTTTTACCTCAACCAATCCGATCCGGTCCACGATGTCGTGATCCCTCGCGGTACGGAAAAGTTTCTCCCGTTCAAAGCATCGCATTGATTCCAATGGTCTCCCAGATTTCGTTGTATCCCGCGGGGGCGAGTACTTCTTCGCCCCTTCGCTCTCGGGCCTGGATTTCATCGCTTCAGCCTGAGTCATGGACTGCCATTACTACTTTTAGATTTTGCTGGGCATAGAGGTGAATTCAATCGGGAGTGCTCTGGTGTAGCAGTATGTCGCATGAGGCAAATAAATCAAAGGATAACGTGGACGAGTTCGATTTTGTCGAAGTTCTCTTTCCGTGCTTGGATTCGGCTGAGTGTTGGGCTGACGTCGAATATGTATGTACGCTTCTGAGCGATTATGCATCCACTGAACCGACTTCGATTTTGAAGTAGCGAAAGACGCTTCGAATGGAAGGATTTTGACACGGTTGTAGAAAGATACTATGTAGTGCTACATGGCGGTATGGAAGGTAGATGCTAGTAGGATTCAATGATCTGTACGGCAACGATGCGAATATTACCACAGTAAACCAGTTTTTTCCACCTCCCACAAAAAAAAGGAAAACTCAAGTTTGCTGGTCTGACTAGGGAGACTAATAAATATTACCTACCTGAGATCTCGCCTGCGCGTTTTTCGGCCACAAACATATCCGCCCTGGCCCAAAAATCGACGCCTCCATACGCGCCTTGGCCCCAATCAGCGGTGTAGTTCTCGACCAATAAAACAACAGAACGGGTGTCATTCAAAGCTGGGTTTTCCGCAAGCTCTCGGGCGACATCCTGGAGGAAAGTTGAGAATACGTTGACGAGGACGTGGAGGCGAGGACAGGTAGACCAAATTATAGTCACGATTTCCCATGGGACGACGTGGTTGAAACTTGAATCAGAGGTGAGTTAGGGCCGGAAGCGTGGCGGGGAAGAGAGGCGATGAGGATTCACACGTAGCAACAACGCCAAATAAATACACTTCCACTTGACTTCCACCTCCCTCGACCTCCTCAAATCATGACCTCGATCGAGCCGTTCCCCGACCAAGAAAATCTCGAACTGTGGCCGAGGCCATTCGGGACCAAATCACGCACGTCTCTCTTTCTAAATCTCAATCAGACTCAGAACCTCCGAGTCTTGGCAAAGCAAATTTCTTTTCTGTTTCGACTCTCAACAAACTATACATCTATCCCTGGAGCGCCTTGATTTGGGCCAGGAACGTTGTGGCAGCGGCGGGACAGCCGACACCAGGGCCTTCCAGGTTCTGCAGAGTCGTAACAGAAGTCTGGAGGCGGGCAATCTGTGACGCAGCGGAGTTGTCGGTCGGGAACGGCGCAGCAACACCGGTGTTGTTTACGTCGTGGCCAGCGGCGACGTTTGCTGAAAGGGACTACAGAACCAAAAGTGCTGTGAGTTTTCTTTCATCGGGATATGACTTGATATCTACGTACAGCAATGAAGGAAGCACGGTCCGGTGGGCAGGTGCAAGGAATCTGTTCAACAGGTAAGAACGAATGGATTCACAAGAGTATAAAAGTTGACTATCCTTAACGCCATTGACGCCGTCGCAATCGCCGGTGCCCGTGGGGTTGGTGCCAGCCACGATTCCGAACTCGGGAACGAGCGACGGGTCGACACCCCCGGCGGCAGGAGCTGCAGTCGACGGGGCGGCAGCAGGTGCAGCGGAAGATGCAGCTGCAGGTGCTGCGGCGGGTGCAGCTGTACCGTCCTGGAGCGCCTTGATCTGAGCCAGGAACGTCGTGGCAGCGGCGGGGCAGCCGACCCCGGCGCCCCTCAGGTTCTGCAGTGTCGTGACAGACGTCTGGAGACGGATAATCTGTGATGCAGCGGAGTTGTCCGTCGGGAATGGCGCAGCGACACCGGTGTTGTTGACATCGTGGCCCGCGGCAACGTTGGCTGAGAGTGACTATCGAGACAAAGGTGACGTGAGTTTTCCGAGTCAAGCATGAAGCTCTTGACGCACAGCAATGAAGGAGTCACGATCCGGGGGGCAAGAGCAAGGAATCTGTTATAGAGGTGTCCGTAAAGTCCTGTCTTTGTTCAGAGCAAAAGGTCGACTTTCCTTAACGCCATTAACTCCATCGCAATCCCCAGTACCAGTGGGGTTCGTGCCAGCGACGATCCCAAAGTCGGGGACAAGAGCCGGGTCAACGCCGCGCTTATGCACGGGGGCGGCAGAAACGGAGGCAACGAGGGCCGTGCAGAGAAGAGCGGACGTAAACCTCATCGTGGTGAGTTCAAATTGGAATTAACGAGAGTGGTGGAGGTGTTGTAGACGTTCAAAAAAACCGATACGCTCGCGTACGGGAGGGGGCAAGAACTGGGATAAAGGG
The DNA here is from genome assembly GCA_029203975.1 of Mycena vitilis. Lineage (NCBI taxonomy): Eukaryota > Fungi > Basidiomycota > Agaricomycetes > Agaricales > Mycenaceae > Mycena > Mycena vitilis. The sequence goes on from JARGYF010000133.1 coordinate 43,814, forward strand.
AAGGAAAGCGAGAAGAAGTAGCGATTCAGCTCTCTTTATACGTCCCCGTTACCCCATGGGCTAGACGAATTCAGGGATTACGATCAGGCGCCACAGTTCGCGCGAACGCCGGCAAGTTCGAACCCTAAAAATGAACCGTTGCAGCCGCCGCGGTCACCCGATTACTATGGCGTTTGCCAACTTGAATAGGCTCACCTCGAGTGCGTAGTGTCGCCTCAGTGCAACTTCAGAATGTCTGCCCGGCCACGGACCCTCGTTGTCATTATTTGGGATTTCAACCTTTTTTCGGGTCTAGTTCACTCCCTTGGACTCCACACTATGTTCGCGGTCACTCGCGATTGTCCTTTCCGACGTCCCCGTAGATCCGCGCCAGGGAGATCCCTGGGGCCTGCGTATATCAATTTATTTTCGTCGAGGTTCGTTCATTTTTCTCTGGATCTGCGAGATCGGTGCGGCTTACAAGCCCTATCCAAACTACTGGTCAACTGCTGAATTTTGTATTAGGAATGTCCATGGGAATGTCCTGTTGAATGTCCGGTCGAGTGTCTATACATAACTTACTGCTCTACAAAAATAAAATGGCGGCGGCACCCAGCGCGGCACCGATCACCAGCGGGCTCGCACGCAGTATCGCAGACGACGAGCTGACGGTGACAACGGTGTTGGTGCCAGTTACGCTGTACACGCGCACAGACGCGACGTCGAAATACGCGTCGGCATATACGGAGCCGTTACCGACGACATAATCCTCGTAACATGTGCCCACGCATGTTTGTGAAAACACGGCGGATGCGCCGGCAGCATCTGCGATTATGAGCGTCGGTAACAAATAACGAGAAGAGAGACGCACCACCACAGAGTGTGATGTCGAAGATGAGGTTTTGCGGCTTGAAAAATGTGTCGATGGCGCAGCCAGCCGTCGGCCAGTTTGCGACGGGCGTGCCTAGGTCGGAGGTGGTGAAGGAGGACGCGTTACCTGAGATGGAAGTGGGAACGCTGCTGCGGTTGAAGAACCACACGCTACATTGATGCGTTAGATAAAAATTCAATACCGACATGCGAGGAGGATATGCGACTCACGAGATGCCAGTCTCGGCATACTCGGTCACGAACACACCGCCCTGTGCTGCGGCGAACTTCGCGCCATAGCTAGAATCAGCGGGGTCCATGACGGAGCATCCGGCATTGGAATTGTCGAGGTGCGAACAATCGGTTGAGTTAATAACGGTGGAGCTCTGGAGCGGAGAGACCTGGTTGCAGCCGGGATCAGTGTGCAGCGTCATTTGGTTGTGCTGCTCATTGTTCCAGTGCTCGAACGTGTCGATTTCCCTAGAACGGAGATTGACCCTGCCACATAGACATTAATAGGGAGCACATACCCGCCTGTGGGCCAGTTGGGTGCTTGGGACCAGAATGCCGGCCACACGGAGCACTGGAACATAGCCTGAGTATTTAGTCCAAGTCGAGGCTCCGGAGAAACGCACGCCAAACGGTACATGGTACATGTCCGCGATCCAGACACTGCCGACACCGAACTCGTCCTGGGAGGCTATACGGACAGTGTTCCGCTTCTCATTGAATGCCACGTTCGATGTGTTGTCGACCTTCATTATGGCGCGGTTCGTTGTGGAGTCCACGTACGCCAGCTTGGATTTGCTGGCCACATCCGAGGTCACAAAGATGGCGTCACCGTTGGTGAGGTTATCGACTTCAATCGAATCGAGAGGCTTAGCAGGAGGACATGCGGAAGAAAATAAATTGGACGCACATTTTCCGTAGAAATTCCACCCGTCGAAGAAGTTCGCCCCCGAGTATTGTTTCACCATGTCATAAGTCGTGGCAGCCAGTGTGCTGGGTAGCAGCACCGACATAATAACAACAGAGGATGAGGAGCGCATTGAGGTCGTTAGGAAGGTCAAAAAGGCGAGGATGCAGCCTGGGGATCCGAGGATGTTATAAACGTGAAATGCTGGCTTTAATGGCTGAAGGAAGGAAAGAGGAAACGAGCTGGTGTAGGCTGCTACCAGTGAAGACGGTGGAGGTGAAGAAAGAAGAGAAGAGATGAGAGTCTCCACAAGTGACGGCACGCCGCGACAATCACTGCCTCCACGTGCGTGTGATCGAACTTCTATTTTGGTATTTACCTCCGGCCAGGGCCGCCAGGCGCACTTTGCTGTACTCAGTACTGGACGATACTCAGAAATTTAACAAGCAAATATACCTACCGAAACCCCCCGTTAAATTATCCGCAATACTGACCGTGTTGGATACGAATCAAGGGGAAATAACACGCCCCAGTCCATGTGCATTTTGTGTGCATTCAAAGCGATGCATCTACCTATTTTCAAATGGACTGCGGGTCGAAGGCTCTGGAGTGCCTATTCCGCAGTGAAAAGAGCGATGTCCCGCCGAGATGCATTATCCTGCATGGGTTCAGTGCTGATACCCCGTCCATTGGCCATCAATCAGTATTTGCTGCTGTTTTGAGAGCGTTCAATCTCTTGATTCGAATTCTAGCTCAACTAAAGCAAAAGATACACATTGTGTAGTATTAATATGCAGTCACAAGTTCTATTTTCGATGTTCAACAAATGCCAATGTTCATTGAGATTTCTCTACACGAGGAAAAATACAGAGATGAAACCGACCAGTGGTAGGAATGTTCACTGCATGCAGACTGGTGCTGCTTCCCACACCGCCCGTACTATCCCAGGTCGTGCTGGTGTTACTGCAGTTCGCGCTATGAACACGGAGGCGACGTTATTATCATACACGGAGCCATTACCCCAGTCGTAATCGTCAAGACATATGCCTTGAAGAAAGCTGAACCGGCAAGGAAGAGTGAAGGAAGGGCTGTCCGTATAGAGCATGGATGCATCATCCTTGGTGGACAGATAGGCCCGAGGTTTATTCTCCGTTATGCACTGTACCTCTTCTGATCCGGCATTGAATTTCTCCTGACGAATGACAGACGCTGTAATGGAATAAAAGTCAACAATAATCAGCACACATTTAGCATGTCTCCGTGAGAAGTAAGCTGCTCGCTCCGGTCCGAGACTCCGATACCTTACGGGCTCGGTGGAAACAGGCCTCGGGACCGGGCAAACAATACAGAAGAAGCTTTTACAGCTAGTCGAATGAAGTGCAACATACAAGTATGCCACTACTGGACGCGCCGCAATAATACACCTTCGGCTGCGACTCCTGGCCCAAATGCAACACTCATCACCCATTCCCCCCCTTGCTCCCGCCGTACGGTGTCTAAAACACTGAGAACCGACGCGGAGCTCGTATTCCCGTGATTTTCGTACACCTCCCAGCTCGCCTTCATGTGCTCTTTGTTAAGGAGCATCTCCGTTTGTATAGCAGAAAGAATCGCGGCGCCGCCCGGGTGAACGGCCCAGTCAAAGTCTTGCGGGTCCGATGGAAGGGTCGCAAATGTGGACTTGTTCGGCAGGGTCTTCAGCAACGTCTCGTAGAGGGCGGGGGTGCATGGCGCCGTGAGGTTTGGAATGCGTGCCGATAGGGTTGGTTTGAAGCCTGTGCATATGGTCAGAATCATTAATCAATTGAATCATTAAACACAGCTGACCCGTTGCGTCTACATCGATACGTAGATCGGAATACGTGTCCGGGACCGTGAGATGTGCCCAGTTTACGAGCTCGTAGATTCCCCTCCGACCTTTCGCGCGGTTGATTTCGGAGGGGTCGAGCGAAAGAATCAAAGCACTGGCACCGTCACCAAAGAGAGTCACCCCGATGCGAACTTGCTGATCGCGACTGATTCTTGCGAGTTCGTCACGTCTCATGCTGCTCGTTATCTCGCAGGCAATCAGCAGTACATGCGCAGGTTCACCCCTCCATGCTGCTGCCTGGCACAGACTGGCTGCCAAGCGCAACGCGGCCAGACCGCCAGCACAACCGATGCCGTGCAAAAGCACCTTTTCGACGTTCGGCCGCAAGCCCAGCTCCTGCGCAAGGAAGGCGTCGAAGCCGGGATTGGACGAGTTGGTACAGGTGGTGGCGACGACGTGTGTGATTTCATGGGCCGCAAGCCCGGCTTCATCAATAGCGCGACGAGAGGCCGAGAGGGCGAGGGCAAGTCCCTCCTTGAGGAAAATCTCCGATACTTCTTTGATGGATGGAGGCGCCGGTAGGTCCAGTAAGGGATAGATCAGAGAATGGGTTTTAATTCCGGTGCGGCGGTTGATCGCGAGAACTTTGTCCAGACTGGAAGAGGGAGGGTATCGATGTCATTCCAGTCATCACAGTCAAGACACGCACGCGGGAGATGGCTCGTGCCATTTATATGCAAGTTTCTCGAGATCTGCGGTGGGGACAACGTTTGACGGATAAGCGATTCCGAATCCGGTGATCCTTAGAGAGGACGAAGACATGGCTGATACTTCAAATCCAGCTTAACTGGAGCCTTTATATACAAGGAGTCAGATCAGGGCCGGATGAAACGCAGCCCAGCCAAGTTGAGCTCTACGACCGGTGCCGAGCTGTGTGTGATATTGATTGAGCTACTAAGACAATTCGCCTCGCGTCAGGAGATATCTAAGTTCCGAGGGCGAGAGCTGAGAAGATAGAGAGCCGAAGATGTAGCCCCTGCTGCTATGCTGCTATGGCTGATGTTGCCCGAGGGCGCCGGTGTGAGAGATCCAGATTTCGTGCGCTTGCGTTTTTTGTTGAAAGTACTGTCCGCAGTCGCACTAATGGTCTGTGAAAATGCTGGCGATATTGTCCTCAGTTGCCAGGGACGGAAAATGCTGCCCCAGTTTCGTCGTCGTGCACACGTTCCTGGATGAAGTCCGAACATGCTCCTTGTCGGCTCCCGCGAAGCTTCGATGGAAGTTCCTGGGACCCAGGGGCACATCGGACAGCTTGTTCTTCTTCTGTGACTGTGCAGTGTGCCGCGCGCTAAACCTAGCCCAGCTGTGAATGCAGAGGATCAACTTAGAGCAGGACAGTTCCGATTTATATCGAGTCTTCAAAGCGTTCCTGGACTCGGAGACTGAGGCCTGAGGAGTTGCTGAGGAGTCCCTCGGGCCTCAAGAATTGAGGGGTCTTTTTGGGGTCTCTAAGTACTTCCTCAATTTGACTTGGTCTTGGCTCGGTCCAGCAGCGTTCCGAGCTCTGGAACGGCAGTTACATAACAGCGAAGTAGCAATCTCACCGGAACCAGAACTTGAAACTTGGACAAGGCCGCGAAGAGCAAGAGCGGAATGCTGTGCGGCACATCACGGACGCGTCATGTCACGATCACGTTGTCCGTGACAAAGGTCGCCGCGTGATTGCGACGGCCCACGTTTACTTGACACACGCCGCACCAACCGGACTCTTACCGGAGCCTTCAATTTTCAAGCAGTCTGCACCAAGAGTCTGTATGTATCCTTTTTAAGCCGAGCACAGCCAAGGTCCCGTCACAACACTGCCTCAGACGTGCCCTTGCTCGTGCCCACTGCCATTGCGTGCCAGCGTCCTCTACTTACTGGCTCTATGTTCTCCTCCAAGCTTCCCCGTAAGGCGGCGCCGGCGCTGCCAAGGAACAGTATGCCGCCCTCAGGATCAAGCCCATCTGCACACCAGACAGACGATGTATATCAGAGGGACACCAGTGGTGACAATGGGTAGGCAACGGCGGATTCATAGACAATTTGTCGTTGAGTTATCTTATGTTCAGTGACAGAACGTCCGATAACGGACCTCTGCGATTGGCGCCCGACCGCTCAAGTCGGTGGTCCTTGTCGGACTCGACCTTCGTCAACGGTGCCGCCAGTGCGCCCGCGCGGCGCTTCTATCGTCACAGTACTCCGGTTCATCGTGCCTTTTCGTGCGACATTCCGGAGGATCCGCTCCGAGCCGCCGTTTACGGTGGCCGTTACCCGCCAGCTTCATTTGAGCGATGGGATCATGATGCCATCAACTGCCATCAGCTTCTCCGGCGCCACCTCCGGCCTGCCTCCGTCCATTGTCCTCCTCTTCAGGTTTCCACCGCCGACCGGAGAGCTATGCAAAGGTGAGTGAGTCTCGTCAAGTACATTCTGTTGGTATCGAATCCCCTTCCCTGTAGTTCCGACTCACTGCCAGGGATTTCTCAATCTCACGCATGACATTCGGAAAATCTGGCGCATCGATCGACGGCATCGACATGCTGCAGTTCTCGTGGGGTCTCTTGACCTCTGGCGTGAAAAGGCTCCCGGATACAGCATAGAAGCAGATATCCATGACGCAGTTGGGGTTCCAGGTACGGTACTAGGCAGGCTATGTCCATCATTTTCTTGACTCTTTCCCTCGGTGTCAATAGCTCCTCCACCTCCTCCCCCTTTGCTGCCTGTCTCTTTCTTTTAAACTGCTCGCACTACACCACTCTTCGTTTGGGCCGGCAGACCAGAGACCACGAGTATGGACTTTCTTGGCGCCAGGCTTGCGCATGTCGGTAGCATCGCGGTTAACAGCACCGCGAATGTCGTCTATGAATTTTCTAACCAGCAATCAGCAACGTAGACCCAACAGAGTAAATGCAACTCACCGAGGTAAGTGAATTCCCTTGACGGAGAGTTTCTCCTTGATCTTGCGCCCACCCCAGCGCCCAAGAGGATCTTCTTCCGTGACAGCAAGGATGGCGGCACCCTTCTCAACGTCAGTCAGACCAGAGTGGCGAGTAGTCCGAATCTGGTGTTTGCTGATGATCCGTTCGATACTGCGAACACTACGGGATAGTTAGATCCCTTGCTTAAGCATAGAAAATAGCTTTTACCTGACGACGACACCGTGATCGGCAAGCAGCTCTCTCGGTATGTCGGTTTGCTTCCTACCGTCATCAACATATTGCTGAATCCAGTTGGGTAGGTTAGGAAATTGCTTTACTGTTAAATGTCTCGTCAGATTGCTAAGATTCGGGTGGCAAGTGGCATCGTGGCTCACCGAGAGGTTGAGATGAATGCTGGTTTCCTCCAGTGGGGTTGTTTGCGATACCCTTAGTGCGATCGCGATCAGCAGGCATGAGGGATAGGCAGGATTGGAGGGGAGTTGGCCGGCTGAGGTGGTATGGAGCAAGTTCACAACACGTCGGACACAAACAAAGGTCAACGCGTCAGCGTGATATGTCACATTTGTGACACCACGCGAATTTTCGGTGGCAACTCACCAATATATTTATGGTTCCGTCCCTACACTGCTTATTATCCTGTATATACTTCCTTGAAAGCTCTTTGAAAACCTCTTGCCTCCTGGCATAGGTCTCAACGAAAGGCAATTGAGTACAACTACAATGGGCCGGAGGCCCCATCAGTACGGCGCCGGAGAGGGCGGTGCACAATTGATGGCATCAGACTTTCACTGTTAGCCGTGATTAATTGAAGCTGGCGGATAACGGCCACGCTAGCCGTTGCTCTTCAATCTGTACTTGAGCACCCTCTTTCACGACCCGAGGAAGAGATAGCGCATTCCATCCTAGATTTCTCTCGCTGCCAAGTCAGTTCTATACGGCCGCAAAGGTCGGCTCTAGCTGCTATGGTGATCTCGCCCGACGTGCCCAACCCGTTCGCGGGTGCTGCGTCGGTCACAGGCGGCTCACTGAACATCAAGGTATATTTTCCGCGTGCGGAACAACCGGCGGGGCAGTTCCTTAATCTTGCTGCGTCCGCGAGTGCCACTGTCGAAGACGTAATCGCGTTGGCCCTCTGGACTTATTGGGAAAAACATTGGCTGCCCGAACTGAATCCGTCCAGGGCCAGAGATATCGACGTTGCTGGTTCCTGGAAAAGATGGCGTGGTAAATAAAAGAATCGCACAAAGTTCGTGTTTGTCAATTCGCGTTCATCCTTCACCCATCGCATTCTCTATTAGGCAAGATAAGAAACTTCAAGTTCGACAGCTACGCCGTCGTGCGATCCCCAAGAAATCTGTCTGAAAGTAAGGCACCTTTCTCCACTAGATGATGGATGTACCGAGGACTCAAAATAACGCATAGAGCAAAAGATAGAGAAGCAAGTCACCAGATTCAAGTTTCTTTCTCCTCCGGCGGTGGCGTTGAACAAACGCCCCAGCCGGGTGTACAGCCTTCCTGCTTTGGAGGCTCGTGCACACGATGTGAATCCGCCAAATTCATTCTCCAAACTACCTTAGTCGGGCACACCCATTCCTTCTATTGCATCCGCCCGGATCCAGAAAAATAAATCAAAACGAAACAGTCATACCAAGTGTACAGTCTATCCTCTAGCATAGCTTAGCATAATCCGAGTCGTCACAATCAACCCCAGAAGTATTCTCCCACACCTACCTGATTACTGGTACCCTAGTAATCCCTCAGCCTCCCATAGTCCTAATAAAACTCCATAGATATCGAATTAGTACACGCCGCAAATGAGGATATCGATATATATGCAGATTGTCCTGTCGCCGATCGCAACGCAAACGATGATTTACCCGCCACGTCCGGATTTCCTTCTTACTGGGGATTTGTTGTACTCATGTTCGTGGAGTTTCGTTCGCCGTGCGCAAAATAGATACCTAACCGGTGTCCTCATCTCACTCAGCGAGCACATGAAAGTGTGAGAAGGCCTGTCATTCCTTGAATCGAACCAAGGTGCTCCACATGTTGCAAGTCCACAGCAGACCCAATACACCACCGCGGCGTCGCCAAAATAGGGATTCCCTGAATGTCCACCGGCCCTCTGGACTTCATATACTTGATATGTGCCAATATCCGTCCAGCAAACATTAGATACTCACGGGGGTCCTCGCTGGCGAATACAAATAATGATAACGAGGTCCCTTGTCGAAATTGGGATGGGAAGTAATTAGCGCAAGTGAGGTTCCCGATCAATAACTGCTAGGGACGCTCCCAACGCGGCCTCCGTCGACTAACCACACAGCACCGTTGACATACGCGCCAGAACGGCTTGCTAGAAACAGAATGGCTCCGGCCATCTCCTACGAGAAGTGTCTAGTCACCGCCTGCATGAACCTCAGAGGAACGCACCTCTTCCGTCCCCGCGCGTTTGAGGGGAACGCTGTCGATGAAGGTTGCGGGCCCGAGACCCACGCCAGGGAAAAGACCGCTGGTCATTTCTGCGCGGCTTCAGCAGTGGAGCGTCTGGGAAAACCGGGACCTACCGCTGGGGAAGACGCCCGGGGCAAGGACATTGCTGCGGATGCCCCAGGGGGCGAGTAAATTTGCGAGCAGCTTGCCGAGGTGCGTGCACGCTGCTTTGGCGAGGGTGTAAGACGGGGACAGCACTTTTGCGTCGAGTCGGAAGCCCCCGGACGACGATACAGAAAGGACCTGGGACGAGTGGTGCGGGGGTCGCAAGTGAATCATGGGAGACGGCGATTTCTCTTGTTTTCGAACATTGCCCTGATGTAACAATTCGAGAAAGGCGACGGTTGTATAGTATACCGAAGTGACATTAGTTGAGAACGTCTCAGCGAAATCCTGGAAGTGTTTGTGTATTTCATTGAGACAAAAGTGGAACACTCTCGCCACACAGCTCACCTCAGGGGACCCATTATCCCACAGGGACGCTTGGAATGATTTGATACATGGCGCAGAAGGCGCCGAGCCAGATTCTTCAGGGGTCCGTGGGCTAGAAACGGGAGAAGAGTCTTCTGGAGAAGGCAGAGGATGATCATAAATGTTCCTGGCAATACCTACGATGGGTAAGCGCGCGTTTACGAGGCGAACGAAGAAAGGTTGACCGGCATTGTTGACGAGAAGGTCGATGTACCCATGCCGATTCTTCACCTCGTCGACGATGGAGAGAAGGGATTCGCGCTCAGTCACATCACCTTCCAAAGGTATGATTTTATCGTATTTCTGGGCAGAGGTGAAGCAATTATCACACAGCGCTGGACGGTGGTATCTTACTCACGTTGATCTCCTTTGCGGCTGTCTGGAGAACATCGAGCCTACGACCAACGATGTATACTGTTGCGCCGTTATTCTCGAGCGCTGCAGCCATCATGCGGCCGATCCCTACCGGTTATGGCATACTTCTGTCAAGATGAAAACCCAATACATCCTGAATGAACGCACCACTCCCGCCCCCAGTGACCAATGCAACTAGGCCATCGACATCAAACAGGTGTTGAGGTGCCAGACGGTCTTCCTGGACTCTTGGAGCGCCCACGTACTCTCCATTGACGAGATTGACAGATGAAGCCATAGTTTCCAAGGAAAGCCCCAGTGTGGATTACGATGAAGCAGTAAGGTTTGGGCGGGGTTAAGTTAGTTCTGACTCAGGCCCCGAATAGGAATGTTTAGGGTCCAGGAAGAGAGTGGATCCGGTTTTATAGGCGCCACGAATGGGGATAGTCTTCCCGACAATTTACGCGTGCCTCTCGAAACGGACTGGGTCGTTAATTAAGCGAGCATTAGACTTTAGTATGTCGGCGTAAGTGACCATAAATTGGTGGCAGGAGGCCCGTTTCTCGGGTCCACGGGATCATCTACCTTAAGCTTCTGTCGTCGAATTTGTTACTACAATGCCGCGTCCGGTGTGTGCTGCTTTTTAAGTACCATCCGGGCGCCGGTTGAAGAGAGCTGATTGACATCAAGTTGCGCGATCTGATCGGCGGCCACCGGCGATTCGGAGCGTGCTCTTAGAAACAACTCTGTAGTATAAACGCAAAACATGCTGCGCAAACGGCATGCCCGCAAACACCGCGCTGAGGCCAGCCCGGAGGAGTCAGTTTTTTTTGGCTCGAAGATGGAACCTGGCCGCGGACGGCGTTATCCGAAGTCGCGATCGTTGGAAAATCTAGTCAGATCTAGTCGCGGTGTTTCCCAACTACCTTAAGCGACGACATTCGACGCGACAATCCTTTCCCACTGTCAGTGAGTCTGGGCTATGGGATTGTAAATCGCCGGAACTGCTTAACTTGTAGATTTACCTATTATAAAGTCAGATTGGTCATTAGCATCAAGCGCGTGAATGGAGAAAGCGCCAGGAGAAGGAAGCCAGAGAAGAAGATTTTAAGATCAGACGCTGAGCGGTTTATTGTGCAGTGGACATGCCCGTTTGTGGGCCACTAGCACCCGGTGATGGTGAGCACCACAATCTTAGTCTAAACCCGCGATCTTCAAGCTTATGATGAGTTCATCCCGTCTATCGGCGCCACAGGGCAAACCCGCACTAGATGCACCGCGCCACAATTTAGATGGGCGACAGCGGTGGAGAAACATAATGCAGGCGATTATAAGGGCCTCGATAACATCTTGAATCCACTACCTGGAGGCGTGCATCAAACCAGAATGAGGTGACTTGACGGTGTCCGTCTCCACTTACACATATGGCAACCAATTTATTTCTTAGTCGCCCTTGGATTGCGCATATGTCTCCGCTAGTCTGCTCTGGACATACTCACCGGCGGTGATTGCTTCGTATTTCGGTGTCTGGCCGGGCGTGATGCAGCTTGGGAGGGGCTGTCAAGAGGAGCGTCAGTGTCCGCAGCTAATGGGATGACACACTGGGCATCACCTCGAGGGGCACGTCATAGTCCGTCCCAAAGAACAGCGGCATCGAGTAGCGCTCACGGCCGGAGCGGTTGGTGACGCGGTGCAGCGTCGATTTGAACACATCGTCTGGGTTATTCAGGAGCGATTCAGAGCAACTGCACAGCCGACGCACTAGTCCAGCGCGCGAACTGATCTCCGAGACTGCAGGAGAAAATTAACCATCGCGAGTCGGCGAACAAAAGACACCCACTTGATCACGAATGTGCCCGGGATTGGCACGGCATCGATCCATTTCCCGTCGGCGTTCTGAACCTGCAGGCCCCCCGCGGCGTCTTGCCATAAGATCGTAAAGCACTGCGCTAAATCTCAGCAAAATGGAAGACCGGGTGTCATCCACACGCCACGGGCCTGGAGCTTACCTCGTAACTGAAAAAAGGAGAAGGGAAGTAAGTCCAGGAAGGCGTACATACGATTAGAAGTGGAGGTACTCGGTATGTGCGCCAATCCCTATTATACGGCCGTCGTCATCGAGGGCGGGGGCTTGTGGTGGGTAGTGCAGCAGGCGCATGATGGCAGCCGGTTTCGTGGTCTGTAATCGGAGTTGTAGGAGACAGGCATAGTGTGGAGCCGGCGCCGCACCTTGTCGTCGAAAAAGTCTTCGGGCAGATCTAGTGCGAGTGCGAAGAGAGGAAAGAGGGACTGCCCGAACCGCACCGCAGCTTGGCTTCGTATGGTACAATGAAATGAGCTGGAGATCTGTGAAGGGTAATTTATCATCTTACTAGTACTCAAGAACGCGGTCCCGGAAGCCTGGCAGGTCCGTCTCCAGCGGCCAGACATTTACGCCAGCCATGGGCCCGCCGCCATGCTCTTCCCAGCCAATATCGAAGCCCTCGTGCAGATCCCCGCGCCCTTCTGGGTTCGTGTTCTCACCTGGAATGCGCGGAACGCAGTTATATATTATGGCGCTAGCTTGAGGCAATGCAATATATTATGTACGCACCCAGAAGCGCCGTGTACCCTTTGAAGTTTGCACTTTTGTGGATGTCCAGCTGGGTTCGAAAATCATCGGCACGCGCGGATTGGGAAGCAGAAGAAGCCCGCGAACCGCGAGTTTGGCGTCGGTAGGGAGCGCAAAGAAGTCTCCGGCGGCGCTGATCGCATTTGCGATGGTGCTCTCAGGGATAGGGTGATTTTTGACGTAGAAAAATCCCACTGCCACCGTGTAAGCCCAGGTCGCCAAAGTATAGCTACAGGATCCTTGCCGTTGATACAGGCATCGCGTATCTTATCCGCCAGATCCCGTCGCTTTGCGTGATTTGTGCTAGTGGCATCGGTAAAATCGCTGCATCGGCCTTGAGAATGCGCTCTAGAATTGCGACGCGAATGGTCAACGAACATGACCGGAATCTGCTCAAACGAGCTCTCTGTGCGCCGGCTTGCGAGCAGAAATCCCGGCGCAGGCGTTGGGATCTTGAGATGTGGGTCCATGATGAGCGCTGAGAGTGAGCGGTGAAAGTTCACCCAAAGTTCACCGCCACGGTGCCCCGTGCCCGACAAAAGCGGAGGAGCGGAAGCCGGGCCGCATCCGAGACACGTTTCATTTCGGTCCACACTCGTCACACAGAACGATATTGCCTCTTGCTTCAATTTGCCCGGCGTGGTGAGTTTGAGATGTTGCAAGGTGTATGGTCCAGCGCTGCTGCGGCCGGCCTGCGGCAGCAGGGTCTGAATCAATATGCCTCAAGATGAATATGCAACTCCCACGTCAACGGTCGGTTCCGCTGCCCTATTTAAACGTTGTTTAACAACCTCGATTTCTCCCCACACGATGCCTGCGGAATCCCCCCTCAATCCAGGTTCTCCAAGGAAGCGAAGCTCGCTATACAAATTTTCTCCATGGATAGGGCTTATTCCTGTTTCTCACAAGGGGCATCCAAGGGGCATCGGCCAACAACTCTTCTGGTTCACAACTTTTTCGCATTCGCGAATCTACCAGAACCAGACCCTAGGGGAAATTAAGAACCGTGCTGTGGTGGTCCGTCCGCTTATAGATGAGCACCAAACGTTTGACATCGTGGCAAGTATCTGGACACTGCCCGCGGATGAGCGCGATGGCGAGCGGATTGGTGAGTCGCAGAGTCACCGCTGTACTCTGATATCGTTTTCCGCGGAGTCTCGCTGTCTGACAAGCACATTCATATCACTCTCCACTATCGGTTGCCCGTCGCTCTCTTGTGCGTGAGCAATTTTTTGGCACGACGATTTTGGCATAACAGAATCGTACGTTGACCTTCGAGGGCTCACAGTCGCCGGCTTCTACTGAAGGAAAGCGACCTCCGGCCCTCTTTTGTTGCGATCCCGACGTCGCCATCTCTGCTGGACCACGTAACAAATTTTACCACATGGCGGCCCGAAACTATGAGGATACCGCCCGTCCGATCTTGGCCGTGAGTTCTGGATTTCTTGTTTTAGCAAATACATAGATCACTTCTTGTGTGCTAGCTTTCCTCTCGGAACAGCCGATAAAGGTCCGCAGAGTGTCGCAGACCGGGTGTTGGACTCCTTCGGCATATCTATGCCGCTGTTGGAGTTTCATGAGGTTCCAAGTACTTAAATGCGAGAAACAGAGCCGCTTGAAAAATTCCACGCCTGGACTTGACGACGAGGAGGACACGGATGCCGGCGATGAAGCAGAAGAGTACGAAGAAACCATCGGCCGTGGTCCTGAAGCGGTCGTTTCGGATGTAACCAGACATCCGGAACATGCGGTGACACGCCATCCCTTCATTATAACACGGAGCGTCGCTTCCATCAGTGTTTGATACAAAAAACTTGTCACTTGATTGGACTTGAATAGACTTTTCCACTTGGGCCTCAAAATTTCGAAAAAAATTAGGTCCTCATAATGAATGAAATGGGGTGCCCTCGCCGTACGCAAAAGTTTTTTTTTCACTTGTGGAAAATCGGACCTAGCTTGATCACTTGTCACTTGAGGGCTTTATCGGCCGATTCCAAGGCGGATCAAGTGAAATCAAGTGCGATCAAGTTTTCTGTAGAAAGTCTGATGTCGTCCTTCCCAAACACTTAATTGAACCGTGGTCATATCGAGAACCCAAATCCGCATTGTCGACGAGGTACACATCCTAAATCGTAAAGCATACAATAAGGAACATAACAAGCTGAGATTGACCTCGGTTCGTCGTCCCCTTTGATCCCGGGAGCCGTATACGAGACCATTCTTTGATACAATTACATAAACAGTGTGGACAAGAGCGCAAAGCGATGGCGGAGTATAATCTCTGCCGTCGACGTTACTTGATCAATGGGAACTGGGAAACACGTCTCGAGCTACAGGTGCCCAACGAATGTACAGGGAATCTGAAGACCGAGTGGGCGTACGCCCCGCCCCGTACATGGGCTACAGCCGGTTTTCTGCTGGCCCAAAGGTTGTTATTCCTCGAATGTGGTCCACGCTTCAAATCGCTAAAATCTAACAGGATGTTGTTCCGATCCCTGTAACCAGAGAAAAATGCACAGAGTTCAAAGACCCCTCCGCGACCGATCCAGGTACGCATCATCATCCCTGCTGTCCACCTGGGCTACGTATTAATGGCACAAAAGATTTCATCAACGTAGCCTGGCAAATCTCGTACTCGGGACGCAGCCCCGCAAAATTTAGCGCCGGCGAGCTATTTTCGAGCCCGGAGCGCGTGAAGCACCATGAGAGCGAGTACAAGAAATCGAAAGCCCAGAATAAGGCGGAACTG
The DNA here is from genome assembly GCA_029203975.1 of Mycena vitilis. Classification (NCBI taxonomy): domain Eukaryota; kingdom Fungi; phylum Basidiomycota; class Agaricomycetes; order Agaricales; family Mycenaceae; genus Mycena; species Mycena vitilis. The sequence goes on from JARGYF010000133.1 coordinate 59,048, forward strand.
TGGAGTGAGTGTCTCTTTGAAGAAGGAAACAAACTTAAATCAGTGTGTGCGTTCAGATGATATCTACGGGCATCGATTTTACGAGGATGCGCATCCGCGGCGGCGTCTGATTATCAGCGCTCTTGTGTTCGTGTTCCAGGCCGAGAATCTCTCCGATGTTAATTTTCGAGTCTAGGTCCGCCTTATCATTCATTGTCATGATTCTGGACCTGGGCTACTGGTACATTCGCACATCGACTGCCTTCATAAGTGGGATCCTCGCCGCATTCACCGACATGGCCAACACTGTCGAAACCAATAAACTGGGAATTGCGACAGGAACATTTCAGTGGTCTCAGTGGTTATGGCTCATTGTCATGACCGCAGTGACCCAGCTTTCGCTGCCGGTGTTGATGTTGCAAACCGTGACACGGATGGAGTTTAGCGAGAACAAGTCCGCTTTGTTTCCGTCAATTCGCCTAGCGACTCCGACACACAAAGAGCGCAATAGTGAGCGGCTGGACGCCCGTACGACCTGGGGTGTTAAAGTCGGCGTGAGTTGTTCAATAATTGAACCGTGGGAAATTTTGTCTGATTTTGTCAGGTGTGGATTTCCCTGGTCGCCGTCTACTACTTCTTTTCTCCGGACGAGTACCACCTCCTGTCTGCGCATCACCCCCGCCCTGATTTTTCCGACCGGCCAATCAACGCCCTTGCCTGTGTCTACGCCATCCTCTTTGGGCCCCTCCTGCTCACCGGCACCCTTGCACAACTGCTGCTGAACCACCGCACATAAAACGTTTGCGGGCAGCTACAAAGCGGACCTTGGCCTTCGCGCCGCGGCGATGTTGCTCTCGTTGGGGGTGTACGTGCCGGCTGTTGTGGGGAGGTTTGACGTGCGTCCGGGACTGGCGGTGCCGCGGGTGGTGGAGATGGTTGGCCTTGCGGTTGCGCTGTGGCAGGCGGCGGTATTCCCGAAGGTGGTGCAAAAGATGGAGGATGACGATAGTGAGTGACCATGGTTAGATGTAGTGTGTATCCCTGTATGACTCTAGTTATAACTGGGGAACAAGTTCCTGGCGCTAGATTGACGCTGATCATCCGACTGATGGATGGCAATTGAGAAAGAGTTCAAGATTGCTTCCCAGCTTCGGTCGAGACTTAGATACATCTGTAGCATGCTTTATTGGGACGCCTTGTGTGTGTAGTACGATAGGCTTACCATCAATTTTCGAATTTTTATTCGTGTCACGGCTCCCTCAGCCCATTTTCGAAATCTCAAGCTTATGTGTGATGTCACAGGCCATTTGAATGGATCGAAACTGTACAGTAATGCCTTCGTGCTCTCAGAGATTTGTGAGGATGCCGCAAGAAAACGGAGGAAATTAGAGTTGGCTCGAGAGATATGAGCCTCTGGCTCTCCAGCTGCACGCACTCGGGGATATCTTGGCCTTCGACGCCAGAGTCCCAACTCTGCACACAAGTTCAGGAGCAGCACTTGGGAGCACGTGCAGATTGATCATCAGCATAATCTTCCCACGGTTGAATAATGAACCATGGACCCAACAACAACGCTCCTACATACACGCTACCGATACTACCGGGGAAAGAAACGGTCCGCCTGGGGACAAAATCGATATACAGATACAAGTACACGTCAAAAGCCCAATGCACAGATGGAATTGTGCCAAGTGTCGCCGCATCAATGATGGTCGTGGAGATGATAAACACTGTTCGGCTCTCCGAGAGTGTAGACAACCAGAATAAAAGGACAAATCGCATCCTCAGTGTACACGACTGTCTCGGGATACTTGAGCAAAGTGCCGTTGCCCAAGACAGTTGCGCCCGGCACCTATGATAAGATGGATCAGAACTGCGTTGTGGCATAGATCAATGATAACGCGCCCCGCCGACCTAATGCAACATTAGTGTGGGGTTGATTTAAACGGAATAAAACTTGGAGCATGCAATCGCTCACAGAGTGGTAACCCAGGGACGGAGGTAGAGGATTGCTTCCGTATCGAGGCTCCGTATTTCCAGCAGCGACGATACTCAACAGAACACATCGGGTGTGGTTACCATGAGTATCCTTGTAATAGCCATCGGCTTCTGCATTGCAGTCAACATTACCGATGCATCCGCATCCAAATCCAACACCACTCACTCGCGGCATGATCTGTTGTGTAGATCCCTGGACCGAACAAACCACTGGCTAAAGTTAAAATGAGCTTTAAGACATGCTTTAGATTTGAATTCAGTTTACCCTTTGCATGCTTGAGGGAGAACGAGTTCTTGATAATCGGGCACATGTGACAGTCTGATTTGCTGCACGGATGGGTGTTGTCATGATGATTCCCTATAGGGCAAGCACGCTGCGTAGAGTGGAACAGATACTGGTTGGGCTGTCCGGAAGCCATGGCCACGAGATTGCTATTGAATTGGTTAGTCCTTGCGCATCATCACGTAGAACTGCGAATTAACGTGTAGGCATTGTAGCGAGCACCGTGCACTTTTCCTGCCCCCGTGTTGTTCGTGATGAACCAGATGTGCTTCAAGTTAACCTTGCGATGCTCCGGGTGATGCCAATGGGCAAACATGAGTTTCTTTGCTTGAATGCGGGATTTTCGGTGAGCACTTACGCGCATGATAACAATTGTGAACTTACCCATTTTATAGCGATGGTCGCTGTGATGGAGATCTTCCATGACCTGCCCATACTATGGTGAATAACCGGCAGGAGCGGTCGGAAAGACGGTCTCACAATGCCTGGCGACATGTTGCTCGGACTGAGTTGTAGAGATGACGGCGCTGACGGAGGCAAGAATCTCACTCTCCCTCGCGAAGGGAAGTGTTTTATACTCCTGCCGGAGCATCCAATATACCCGCGTGATAAAAAAAGGCATCTGCGCGCCATACCAGCTGCCATACACTAGCCCTGTGATATGCCACTATGAGAAACCCGTCGAGAATTACTATTCAGCTGATGTTGTTGGGTCTGATAAAAGGAGCAGGGATTTGGTTAGGATCAAGTTAGTAGTGCGTCGTAAAACATGGCATGGTGCTCGAGGGTGGACGAGTCTACTGCTTAAGAGCTCGAGGAATGGCGTGGGATTAGAACGAAAAATAAGCGCGCGAAGAAGACTGGCAGGCGCGCGCTTCCCCAGACTAGTGGTCGTGTCAATCCATACGTCTACGCAACGAATGAGAATATTCCTGGGGAGACCGCCCGGAAAAGTGTGCCTGAGCGGTCCATTCCTCCCGCTTTGAAGCACTCCAAGACAAGGGATCCGGATCGTGCCAGATGCCAGGTGGCCGCCAGGTGACAAGTTTCTCCACCATTGTGACCCGTGCAAGCCTCGACAGCGAAATTACAGCCATTTCGGATTGACGCTCATACCAGAATAACTGGCAAGAAGGAAGCGGAGTAGCTCTGCTGGCGTGTACTATGATGGAACTCGCCTTGCTTTTCCCTCTTCTCCACGCATGAAGCCCGTCTTCCCCCTGGTCCAATCGGTGCATGCCTGATGCATATACATATATAACTTGCCTCATATGACAGGATGCGAACTGACTAAGTACTATGCATGTCTACCAATAGATAAAAGGGTGGCCGCCAAATCGCTTGCCGACGCACATGAGAATTGCAAGCACCGAGACTCGAGTTGAGAAGACGTACATGTGTTTTTGGTCACCGGATTCCACCGAGACTCGAGTTGAGAAGACGTACATGTGTTTTTGGTCACCGGATTCCACCCGAAACTCCAACTCTTTGTAAAAGCTGGGGTAGCATGTTAAAGGTTCATAGAAGACTTCCCATTTTGAAGTCAAGCAGAATTGGAGGAGGAGCTCAAAAGCTGCGGATTGCAGTTCAGAGCCAAAACGTTCACTAATATCAGAGCGTTTCAGTCGAATCACCGATTTGGAATAGAGCCGCGTGGACCTCGTAAAAATGGATGCGTCTGCTATTGCATCGAATGTTTGGTGTTTGAAAACGTCGGGTGTTTGGCTCAGCGTATAGTCGATTTCCATCATTCTGGGTTCGAGATGTAGACCATGTGCTTGGAGGGCTATCCAGGTATTCATCCTTGCATCCAGGTACCTAGGGGGATCCACTTGAAGCTTTGCTAGAGATGCACCCCCAATCGGAAAAATGGCAGATGCCTGCTGTGAGGCCCTGAGGGTGCCACTTCAAGGCCCGCTCTAACCTCGGCGGATACCAAATGAATCGGATGGGTAACAACTGGCGGGATTGTTTCATCCAGTGCAATGGCAGCTTCCGCCACAATCCTTCTCCATCGGGCCTTGACCTGGATTATGGCTATGAAGAAATCATAGAGTCGCTCCAGTTTCCATCCAAAAGGACGATGAGCTTTTCTGGGGGTTCACCAGGTCGATTTCAAGCTGACAAACTGTAAAGTACTCACGAGGTGGAACCAACGAGTTGCAAAAGGGTTAAACGCGCTTCTTGCCGAGACCATTGACAGAAAAAGACCACAAACATGTACAGAGAAGATTCCGGGCCTGCACAAATTTGCGCCGATGCCAGGTTAATTGCCTGCTTCGTGATTGCAACGGAGTACATGTTTGGTCTAAATTTCGGATTGAGTCAACACCGTTGCTTTTGAAGGCAATGATCACCAGGGAAATCAGGCGCACCGGAAGAGCTCCAATAGGTCGCTGTGCATGGACTTCGTCAGGGACGGAGCACGTAAGCGAATAGTAGCCAGCCTGCGGCGGATAATAAGTGCGTCGATCCCACGGACCGTTGCCTCGCCGAGCGCCAGTAAAGCTCTTCCGGATAACGTGCCTGGACCCCACACGGTTGAAGTATCGGTCGTTGTTTCTTGGGAATTTGATAAATCAGAGAAAAGGCTTTCTTGAATCGACGGAGGTCGGGTAAATAGGGGGACCTGCGATGTCAGATCCAAGTGGGCGATATCGTGCGGAATGAAAGGAAGATAGTCTGATGGTGTCGAGAAGAGCCTCTCTTGAATGGATACTAGAAATTGGGACAACGGGCGGACCTGTAACGGACGCTCTGCCTGATCCGCCCTAGCCTCCGCAGAGATCAAATGAATCGGATGGGTAATAAGTAACGGGGACGTTTCATCAAGTAAAGTAGCAGCTTCCGCCACAGTCCTTCTCCATCCAGCCTTGACCTGAATTATGGCCATGAGCAAGTCGTAGAATCGCTCCAATTTCCATCCACGAGGACGGTCAAGTTCGCTAGTAGGTATGTTACATTCAAATTGATATCAGTGGCAACTGGAAAGCACTCACGATGTTGAGGCAATGAGTTCCAAAAGGATCGAACGCGCTTCTTGCTCGTGCCATCTGCAGAGAAAGACTACAAACTCGTTCAGAGAAGCCTCCGGGCCTGCATAGATTTGTCTCAATGTCAGACCAATTGCCTGCTTCCTGATTGTGACGGAGTACATGTTTGGTCTCAAGTTCGGATTGAATTAATACAGTTGCTTCTGGTAATCAGGGGAATTGAGCGCACCGGCAGAGCTCCAATAAGTCGCCGTGCATTGCCTGTGTGAGAGATGGAGCACGTAAGCGGATAGTAGCCAGTCTGCGGCGAATGATAAGTGCGTCGATCCCACGGATCGTTGCCTCGCCGAGCGCCAGTAGAGCTCTTCCAGATAATGTGCCTGGACCCCATACGGTGGAGGTATCAGTCGTCGTCCTTTGGGAGTCCGACGATTCGGAAATAAGGCTCTCTTGTATGGATAAAGGTCGGGAAAACGAGCGTATTCCTGATGGCGAGGGCCTGAGGAAAAGTCGTCGTTCTTTGGGAGCCCGATGATTTGGGAATAAGGCTTTTTTGTATGAATAGAGGGCTGGAAAACAGGCGGGCTTTCAAGAGCGGAGCTCCAGGGATATCGGGACCATGGGGGAAGGCACTTTCTGGAATGGGCGGAAGCTGAGAACCTGGGAGTCCCAGACCTGCGCTCCACCTGTTAGATGCGTCGGTCAAGGTTTGCTCCAAAAAGCTCTCGACAAAGGCGTCGGAGGAGCTGGGGGTGTCGAGAAAGCGTAACGTTTGTCGTCGCGGCATGAAGGAGGCAGACAGACTGTGAATAGGCACAAAGGCTGTAACTTGGTGAGGCTGTCATGATATCGACATCCCTTGGATCGTTGATAGACGTATAGCTGTAGCTGTTACTAGCGCCCGCACAGTTTTAGAAATGCCCGCTATCTTTAGTAGTGGGTTTTGTACCCGTTTCAAAAGTGGGTCTAATGCGCGAGATTGTCGATGACATCACTTACGTTTGTTCCCTGTTTGGTATGACATCAGTTATGTTTGTTCCCTGTTTGTGCCGAACCAATTTCACACCATCATTGATTGCCCGATGTTTCACATCCTTTCATATACCTTGTTGCCAATTGCGTCTCCATCTTAAACCTCCCTCTTTTCTTCCCCCCCTCGTCCTCCCCTCCCTTACCATGTCTTCCGTTTTTTTGGACGGAAACCTCATCGCCTCCGTTGGCTTCTCTAGCAGCGCAAATGCCGTTGTATCTTTATCCCTCGCACGATCCCTTCGTCTCCCCCTAAACAAACGCATCCTCTTGAGCACCGTCGTGCCTGGATACGGTACATTTTCCACTCTAGTCGACGTCACTTTTCTGGCCGACCTCCCGTACGACGTTACTTTGGGCTCGCAGTGGGCCTCTCATCTCCGCGAGGGCCTCATTTTTGATGGACATATACCTGGAAGCCATTTCGACGCCCGCACCTTTGTGTGTTCACCTTTACATCCCCTCTCTTGTAAGCCCCGTGCGCTCGGTTCCGCATGTCGCTTATTCCATCTGTTAGCCACCACGCTACCCATCCCGTCTTCTTCCGCGACCACCGGTACGTTTTCATCTTAATTTTTTTTTCTATCCCTTGATGAAGTTTCAGACAATGCACCGTCTCGGTTGGACCACGTGAACTACGAAGATCATTCACTTGTGCGCGGCGCAAATGTTCCTCTCGTCCGTTCGGAATCACGCCCCGTTACTGATCCCAGTGGCTCCTCGTCGCGCTCCCCCCCTTCCTCTATGCTTGGCACGTCGCCCTCCTCCTTTATGCTTGGCACGCCGCCCCCTTCCTCTATGCTTGGCACGCCGCCCTTATATACCGTTGAACTGGTGTTGTTGTCTTCTGATCCTTCGGTTAATATATTTGCTGCTCCCATGCCGGTTCTTCAGGACTTCTTGCGTGCGCATCACATACCCACAATTGATCACATTACCGTGTCTAGCGCAAGGCAGGCCATACTGTCTCACGTTCTCTCTGGCCTGTGCGCAGGGTTCTGCCCCGTCAATAGCGAAGTTACAAAGCACGGCTGCAGATGTTCAGAATCAGCGCAGATATATGGTACACGCCAGTCCATGGCTTTCGCTGCCTTGAGCTGTGTTCTCTCTGCATCGCCTGATCGTCTCTCCGATGATTCTTTGACAATTGTTAGCTCTGTTCTGGGCATTCCCTCTCCCTCGTCCACATGCAGAGCTGCTCTTTTAAATGAAATTGGTGCACGCCGTTCCGTTCTACTTGCTCAGCACTCCAGCTCCAACCCCGCACTCGTTTTGTTTGAGAAAGTAGACTCGCTTCCCAAAGGCAGTCTCGTCTCTTTGGCTCAGTCACACGGTCTTGAAGTTTCTGGCAATCGGGAGCAGCTCCGGTCGCGAATTTGGAAACATGTCGGTAGCGGACTATGTTACCGCGATGAAGCAGCACAGTCGCACCTAGCGTGTTCCTCCCTTAAGTCCCAACTAAATCCTGGCGATGATGACTGGGATCACCAGGACCCCGCCGTTCGTGTTCAGATTCAGATACTCCGTCAACTTGTCCCTGTTTTGAGGGTCGGTCCTCTCAGACGGCTTCTTGAGTTGCACGATGTCCCGTATGTTGAATCTGATAAAATCAAAGCTCTCCGCAAGCGGCTCAAACGGTTTTTGTACGCCCTGCACACAGGCAAACCTTCTACTCGCGATGGCCTTTCTACTCGTCGTGGAGAACGACTCCGCGCTGAGGCTCGTCTCCGTGAGCAGTGGCCACAAGTTATCCCGAACCACCTCAAAAAAAAACTGCTTGCCAATTTCAATTTCGAAATTTCTGCCACGTCTCAATCCACCTTTGTTTGTGGCAGCTGTGCAGAACGTCTCCCTGACGCTCAGTATTCCACATTACTGCTTAAAGATTTTGATCTTGATCTTCTCAGTCGACCGCGTTACGTTCCTGCTGACCCTCGAGTCCCCAATACACCTACATTCGCCCGTTCTGAGGACGACCATGGAGAAGACTTGGGATCACAAGATTCGGACACGGATACAGAGTCACGCGATGGCAGTTACGACCCTATAGACGTTGACGAAAATTTTGAACAGCGCGTATGGCTGGATGGCCGATGCCCAGAACCCCCGATGCCCCGAGATGGTTTGCCTTACAGCAGCCTGTTGGTCGAGCCGGATTGTTTAATTCAAGACATGGACACGGGGGACACCGCCATCTCACTCTGCAAAAAATGTCGATCGGATTTAGTACACGATCGCGTGCCCCCCCTTGCCGTACGCAACCGCAACTACCTCGGCCCTGTTCCGCCTGAGCTGAAAGATTTGACTGTCGTGGAAGAGGCAATGATTGCACTATGTCGCGCAAAATGTTGGATTATTCAGTTGCGTGACGACGACTTATCCTCTGAATCCAGTGTTCCTATCACGCAGAGGGGGGTTCGTGGCCACATTATTATATATCCGCAACGTCCCTCAGCTATTGCAAGGTCCCTCCCTCCCTCCCTGTCCGACGTAATCACTCCCATATGTGTTATTTTCGTTGGTTCTGTTTCCCCTTCCGCAGAATGGTTGAAAACCAAGGCCAAGCCATTGACCGTGCGCAAGGAACGGGTGCTCAACGCCCTGGCGTGGTTAAAGGTTCACAATCACCTTTATCGGGACGTAGTCATAGACCGCGACGTTCTACTCGACCAGCCCGATGAATTCATCCCGCCCTTCCACATTCAACACGTTATACCCAACACGGGTATTGATTCGACGACCTCCACATACGTTCCTGGATCTTCTGCCCCACCTGATATCCCAGTCGTGCCTAATTTGCAAGACCTCCTCCGTCCCCTTCCCACCACCGATGCACAATTTCAGAGCGTGGTCGTTGCAGATGTTGACGGGAATGCCCCTTCGAACGATTTGAGGGCGGCCGCTTTGAAGCACATGCACAAGAACGGAAGCAACTACGTCGAGATACCGCACGACAAAAAAGCGGTCAATGAATTTAATAATCCTGCTTTGCTGCCCATGATATACCCGACACTTTTTCCCTATGGGCTTGGGGGTCTAGAGGATGACTCTCGATTCTCACCCCTTGGTTTCAAGCGTCACGTTAAGCATCTGTGCAGTCTAGCTGACCGACGCTTCCAAGAGCATTATTCGTTCTTGTTTACCGCGTTCAACATGATTCAACGTCGGGCCCTTTTGTTGCGCACTAGTCTGAAAGTCAAACGCTCTAACTTCGATTATGTAGCGGCACAGTTTGGAACTGTTTCCCCCGAAACTATACATACGGTGTCTGAACGAGTTGCAGCCGGGGATCGTGTCACTGCAAACACTGCCGAAGAGCGGCGGGTTCTTCGCTTGATGAAAGAGGTCAACCTCATAAACGCCCATGTCCCTGGATCGGCCCAGTCAAAGCTCGTAATGCGGAACGAAATTAGATCCCTCATGATCGAGCGTGGTATAGCCTAGCTTTTACATCACCGTAAATCCCGCCGACGTTTATAATCCCCTTGTCAAATTTCTTGCTGGGTCGGAAATTGATTTAGACGCACTGCGGCCTCTTGACATCCCAAACTACATTGATCAGGCCGTATCTATAGCAAAAAATCCGTTTATTGCCTCTCAATTTTTCAACGTCTACATGAAAGCTTTCATTAAGACAATCCTTGCTCATGATCCCAAGCAGCAGGACGAGGATGGCGGCGCTCTTGGTGTCGTCACCGCGTACTATGGCACGGTTGAGGCGCAAGGTCGAGGCAGTCTTCATTGCCACATGCTTGTTTGGATTGCCGGAGCGCTAAATCCCAACGAAATTAAAGCGAAGGCACTCGAGAACGGGGGAAATCTGGAGTTCCAGAAGAGGTTATTCACGTTCCTGGAAGACACCATATCGACTTCTGTGCCGCCCGATCCTCGCCCGGACTTAGAAACCCCGTTATCGAAATTTCATCCCTGCTCTACCAGGGGGCCCAGTTCGGAAGTTCCACAGGAAGACCGTGCCGACGCGGAGGCCAGCGACTTGCACAAGCTGGCTGAGAGGTGTCAGCGTCATCGGCATAATCCCACTTGTTACAAGTACTGGAAAGGTTATCCTGACCCCAAGGAATGTCGGTTCGATCTGGATGAGTCTAATCGAGTGCCCATCAGCGTGTTTGATCCTGAAAGCGGTGAATTCACGTTGCAATGCCTAGACGGTTTGGTGAACAATTTTAACCAAACGATGCTTCAGGCTATCCGTTGCAACATGGACATTAAATTCATAGGTTCCGGACCTACCGCCAAAGCTGTGCTGTACTATATCACAGATTATATCACCAAGTCCCAGCTCCAGGCACACGTTGCGTACGCTGCATTAGAACTCGCTGTCAATAAACTTGGCGAGTTCGATCCCCAAGAGACAGACCTCACCTCTCGAGCAAAACGTTTGTTGCAACGCTGCGCCCATTCCATGATTTCGAAACAAGAACTATCCGGGCAGCAGGTGGCTTCGTACCTCATGGACTACGAAGACCACTTCACTAGTCACAAGTTCGTCAATCTATATTGGACTGCTCTTGAATCGCACATCAACAAGGAAGAACCGAGCCCGGAATGTTATCCGCAAACTGTTCCTTCCCCCGTTGCGTCTGATCTTACCGCAGATGTTGAAGACCGTTTGCCGGGTGAATTGGACGCGGATGATGATGGAGAGCTTCTTGCTGAGGCTGTGGATGGGGATGCTTTTATTGGTGCGGAACAAGAAACCGATGAGTCCGACCTTATCACTGTCGCTCTGGACTCGTCAGGCAAGTTGAACCGCACGGCAAACCAGGCTTGCGACTATCAGTGCCGAGGCGATGATCTGGTTAAGGTCAATGTCTGGGACTTCGTTTCGCAACGTTTCGCAAACGGTCAAGGAACGCATACCAAAAAAAACGAGGAAGCGGACCTCAGAAGTAGATTCGGAGTCCGACGACAACGGTGATGGTACTCTTGAACCGTTAGACAAAGACTGGACTGCAGATAACATCCTCGATTTTGAAGGCCGGCCGCTCCCAAGGGTTCCCTTCTTACCCGCCCATTTGGAGGATGATACTCATCGCATCAAGGTGGCGACGTACGCTAATCGGCTGGTACCTGTCCCGATAGGTCCCTCCCTCCCCCGTAGAGACCTTGCTGCGAGCGTTGAAAAACATGCGAGGCTCATGCTAATACTGTTCAAGCCATGGCGTCACGCGTCAGATCTTCGCCATGCGAACCAATCGTGGTCAGAGGCTTTTGAACAATTTTCGCGAATTTGTTCCCCGGACATATCCAGATACATCGATAATATGCAGGTTATTCATGAATGCAAAGATAGTCGCGACGCACATTTTTCGAGTAGGAGGAATCGCCGAAAAGCGGGTATGACACTTGAGACTCGCCATGGCGGCCGAGGGGGTGCCGAGTTTGGAGAAGAGACCGATGAGTCACTGCTTGAACATTTGTCGTCAATGGAATTGTCGCGCTCCAATCGTGCCGAGCGAAGTCGCGCGGACATTATTGAAGCTCTTACGCACGCCGAGGATTGCGGTTTGATTGGCTCAAGCACTTCTGCTGCACCTATTTCTGTCTCGGGTGTCGGACATGAGGCCGTAGTGGAGCGCCATCCGGTCTGTGAGGCGCTATGGAGAAAAACCTACGATGCGCGAAATCAACAAATGAAGCGATCCGCGTTAGCAACCCCGCCCGACCCATTGCCCCCTAGCCCTCAAGACGCTGTTGGTGGCGTCAGAAAAGGTGTTCCATTCAGAGAATCTGTTACCCATGGCATAGAAACTGCAATACGCGAGGTGGACGTACTGTTCGATCGAGATCAAGCACAAGCGCCTGACTAGTCGAACGCCTTTGAGCGTAGAGGCAATTACATCAAAACTCGGTCTGAATTCTGAGCAGGCTCGCACATTTTCTATAGTGGCGCAGCAGAGTCAGTCCGATGGCAAAAAACCGTTGCGCATGTACCTCGGCGGTGCCGGCGGCACTGGTAAATCGCGCGTCATCAACGCTTTGCAGGATTATTTTACGAGCCATGGGCAAGAACGTCGTTTCAGACTGGCCTCTTATACCGGTGTCGCTGCCAGAAACATTTCGGGCATGACTCTTCACGCGGCCCTCATGCTAGGAGGTCAGTACAAGTCTGCCAAGTCCGTCAAAGCCACTCGCGAGCTGAAGGCCATGTGGGAAGGTGTGGACTTTTTGTTTGTTGACGAGATTTCTATGGTCGGGTGTGCTCTGTTGAACGACATCAGCCACGCACTCAGCCTGGCCAAGGGGAATGACCAGGCATTCGGAGGAATCAATGTTGTTTTCGCTGGTGATTTTGCACAATTGCCCCCGTGGCACGTTTGTATAGCCACTTGGACAAAAAGTCAATCGCCAAGGCTGCGACCACCGCGGGGCAGAAGGTCGTTTTCGGGAAACTCCTTTGGCTGAGCGTTGATACGGTTGTTATGCTGACCGAAAACATGCGTCAGACAGGACTAGAAAATCAACCCTTCATTGAGCTTCTCAGCAGACTTCGCGAGGGCAGATGCACCGACTCAGATTACTGCCTCCTAAACACAAGACTCGCGGAGAATCTTGATATTGACTGGTCCTCAGCGCCATGGGACTCCGCACCTGTCATTGTAGCAGAAAACGCTATGAAGGACGCCCTTAACATCAAGATGGCTCACGACTTTGCGTTGAGAACAGGTCGACCGCTTCATTGGTATTACGCCCACGATTCGCATTCTAAGAATACGGTTGTTGTGAGTCCCGAGGTGCGCTCTAAACTGACTCAGCTCGACTCTGGCAAAACCAACTCGCGATTGGGAAGAATACCCCTAGTCATTGGCATGCCAGTAATGATATCACAGAATTTTGATGTCGCTGGGGGTGTTGTCAATGGATGTATGGGCAAGCTGGTCAGCGTACGGTACCAAATTGATGAAGAGGGTCGTCGCCACGCTCTATCATGTATAGTCGAAGCCCCTGACACGACCCTCGGAATACTTTCTGAGCTACCAGATTTCCATGTCGTTAGCCTCCGCGACACCACAGACATTATATTCAAACACCCTCACTCTGGTGCCAGTATCTTGATCAAACGCACGCAGTTGCCCATCCTTCCCGCGTTCGCTATGACGGCCCACAAGGCACAAGGAAAGACTCTGGACGCCTGCGTTGTCAATTTCACTGGGTGCAGGGGTACAGAGTCCCCGTATGTCATGGTTTCGCGCGCAACGTCCCTGCAGGGGTTAGTGATACTTACCCCGTTTTCCAAAGACAAGATATCTTGTCGTTTGTCCGAAGATGCCCGGGTCGAGTTCCGACGCCTGCGGTATCTTGCCTTGCAAACTATCGTGCGCTTCGGTGATTCCGCAGAGGTGGTGGCTGCCAGGGGGCGACTAAAGTCGGATTATGGCCGTGCAAAGCCGCAGGATGTTGCCGAGGTTTCCGTGGCAGACGCTGCAAATCGCGTTGATCAGCTGCAGAGGCAAAACACCGACATCACCGCCGTCTCCGATCAACGATTACGGAAGGTGGCCATGGACGCCCCCATCCTCGCTGACTTCTCCCACCATGCAGCTTCTTCCCGTCCGAGGAAGCGTGCCCTCGACGAATCCGTCCCACACGATGCCGCCGATTCCGACGCTCCGAAACCCTCTCGATCAAAGCGCGCGCGCCTCACCCTCTGATCAATTCGATCTGGACCACGCGCAACGAGGGGTTCACCTCTCACCCTGTGTCTTTCACCCTTCTTTCCGAACATCGACCATGGATGGTTTTCTGCATCGCTTGTTCTTGTCTCTCAACTCTTGCGGTCTGCCCCTGCTCCAGCTTTGGCGTAGACTTTGTGTCGCTGGACCTTCCTAGTACACCCGGACGGATACCAGACGCCATCTACGTCACGCCCGGTGGTTCAGACTCGTTCGAGCCGATAGTTGTTGGAATGGTTGACGGTGTCCGATGCGAAGTGAGCTCCCTTCTTCCTCTCCCTCTCCCCGCCCGTTCATCTTGCACCTATATTCTTTCTTTTAGTCAGGCGGCTGGGTTTTTGCATACCTTTTGTCGCCCCCTGACTTCCGTGGACGACTGGCGTCTTTTTACCCGTCTCAACTGGACGTCCTCGCCGAAGTTATGTCTTCGGACGCCGACATCCTTACGGTAGCTTGATTCTGCCCGTTGCCTTGTCATGACTCTCATTCCCTGCCAGCCTGGCCACGTTCATGAGGACATCATCCCTTGGATCTCTCCCAGTACGATATCTCGGCCGCCCGATCGGATCGAAATCATATTCCCACCTACAGCCACGGTACGTACCCGCCGTTCACGTTCAACTCGCCCCTCACAGCCCCTCTCAATCTTTGGCTTAAAGACTCGTCGAGTGACTCCCAGCTTGGTGATGTCTCGTCCGCGCCCTCGGTCCCAAATGTCCACCTCCAGCACTTCTACTCTTTCGGAGTCAGACGACCTCGACGCGGCGGTTGCCCACTCGGATACTGTTCGTAATGGCGATTTTGTTGCTCTCCAAGGCAGTCTCTCCCGCCGGGATTACAGGTCTGGATCGGTTGGAAGCAGCGTCCGCGTGCGTGCAATTGGTTTCCCCTTTCTGTTCGACGTGAGCGCTGATTGTCAATACGATCAGGTCTATTCTATCAATGCTGTCATGGTGGAAATCATCGTTTAGCCTTGTATACTCTTCTGTTCATCTTTCCAAACCCTTTGGTTCTATACTCTGTTCCTCTCGCTTTCATGCCTGAACAAAGTCGGCCCTCGTCCGTTGAAGCAATTCTAGCCAACACCCAACCTTCTACAGGGGCGAACGCGTCCACACCCGCTTTGCGAGTCAATGGCGCCTCGCCGTTGCGCGTTGATGAGGCCTCGCCATTGCGCTCGGTCTTTTCTGTCGATCCTTCGACTACGGCAGGAACCACACTGAGAAACGCGAACCCTGATGCCGCTATACCACAACGCCTGCGGCGCGGGCGCACCCCGGCCGATGATCTGTTCGCGCAGTTCATTGTGTTGAGTGACCTTGGATTTGACGTCTCTAAGCTCTACGTGCGGCGCACTATGATTTAATACTCGACGTTTCAATGCTGATGTTTTTGTACAGAACCCCGGCGTTGTCAACGATTTCTCGTCCGAACTTCGTCCTGAACGCTCTCAATCCTCTGAACACACAGTACGTGGCTCGTCAGCCTTCCGTCTGCGGCAAGCCTTATGTTTACCTATGTCCCAGAGCAATGAATAGATAAGACGACACTCGCGCCGACTTATGTGGCCCCGGCTTCTAGGCGGCACGAATGGTGCCCTTTGTGTACTTGTTATACCTTACCAGCCTGAATGTCGACTTTTTTCCGCCGCACCAGTGACCACTCATCCTGCCTCGCCGTGAAAATGTGTTCCCCTGAATGCTCATTGATTCAAATTTGTCCTGATCTGTGACCTTTCTCTTCTATAGTGTTGTTTTGATATCGACATGCTGGTGCGCATGGCTGGATTCGTTTGCATTTCTTTGAATTAATCGTTGCAGTTTCACATCAGAATCCTCTACATCTCGGCCATGGGTTTCTCGATCGTCGGCTGTTTCAAATTCTTGGTACCAATTACCGGCCAAGTCGTGTCGTATGTCCTGCTGTTATGCCAGTCGCTGATGTTTTGTGTCAGGTGTTGATTCTCGCGATGAAATTTCGTTCTCCTCGATCAAACCATTTTCAATATGCGCCTGCCATTTACCAATTCTTTCTGCGCGGCCTTTCCTGTGGGTATCCTTTCCACCTTTAAAAGGGAAGTTGGGATAGTTGTACATTTCCTAGGGAACTACCCGCATATGCCCACCATGTCATCCTCAGTATCCACCACTACTGGCGGCACCCCCGTGTTGATCCACTCTACCCCACGTCCTCCTCGTGCTTCCAACACCGAGAATCCCATATACGGCCAACGGAACGAGTCGGGAGTGTACGATTCGTTTGCAAACCAGATTGAGGCCATGGGTGCGGAAGCCCTCGCGAATTTGGAGTACCCTGAAGACATCACTCGGCACGTCGAGTGGTCAGGAAACTACAAGTACCTCGGTAAAGACGGCAACGAGCTACGCGTATCCATCGTCGGCAAAATCCTAGGGCCCTCGCAAGGTACCATGATGCGCGCGCAGGGCAATTTTTTCGCACGCAATGGCGACAATGTGAGTGAGATCCATCGCTTATCCGCTCCTTTCGTTGTCCGTTTCGCCCAACGCTCTTTCGCAGTTCCAGCCTGTAGACGACAAAACTAAAATCAAGGACACCATTGCGTTGGGCATTCCGACGTGTTCCACTGTCAGAATGCACAACACGGTGGTCAACCAGATAATTTGCGCGACTCAAATAACGACTGCCGACGCCGATGAATTCAAGCGCAAAGGGGAGGTACGCACCTTCCCCTGTTGCTCTATGTGCCCGCCAACTTATCATTATCAGAACCCGATTATGAAGAGCTGGACCAAGTCGTCGTCCGCCACTAGAAAGCAGCATGACACCATCATTGTCCACATGCAGCCTAAATACGCCGTACGTGGTTTCGTATTCCCTTGGATTTGCATGTCTGATTGGTTCCAGACACCTACCGCCGCCGGAGCTCCTAAAGTCATTCGCACCGCCAAGAGGAAATTAGATGACGCGGAGGACCTCGACAACATTTACGTGCCAAAGAAGAGCGAAGACGTTGCCGTACCTGCAGGCAAGCAACTGCGCGCGTTGAATCTTACAAGACCTATATTAATTACATTTGTAGCGGACGACATCAAGCTTGGGGCTTTTTACGAGCCGGCGCTCCTATCTGATTTCGGTGGCGACTACTTCAATCTTATCAAAAACAAGCTCGTCCAGCACGATATTCGCGACATACGTGGTGCGTTGGTGCCGCCGTGGAAGATTTACGAGGAGCTCCGTCCAGGTACACTTGTGCTGGTCCTCGTCTCCTTGCATTGCTTCAAAATGGGTGACGAGAGTAACAAGGACGGCAGGGAACGCCGTGTACGTCCCTTTCCTCTGCCCCTCCTGCGATCTTCCTCTTTTTTAACCGACCAAAAATTCAGATCTATCATATGAGCGCCGAGAGTATCCGCGTCATAGCGGAATCGGATGAATATGTCGAACCCCGCGATCGCCCCATCCCTCCCAATGCCAAGCGTGTCACCGCCAGCCTTCCTGCTCGGGCGACGGATTCCTTTTCCAATTTCGTTGTGCCCGCACCTTTTGTACCCCCTGCAACTTCGGCCGGCAGTTCCTTTGAAACGGGCGGTACTTCGGGTGCGCCTGCCGCAGAAACCTCGGAGGAGCCCGCCGCCCCCGGTGAAACCCAGGATACGAGTGCGGACGACGACACGGACGTGCGGGATGATGATTCAGAGTCCGCCACTCAGCCTTCGTCTGGATCTTCGGTAGTGTCCCCTGGGGATGCGGAGGACAGCATGATGGTTGACGATGAACAGCCCAAGAAGAAACCCCGCCGCAGCACCAGGAAAGAATAGTTATTGATTGTCCTGAAGCGCTCCTCATCCCCTGATATACCCTCCATTGTCCCCGACCTTCTATGTTCTATCACCCTCACGTCTATGTAGTGCCCCGATACTCCCGTATTTTGCATATCTCGCATCTAGCTTCGTCCCATACACACGAATAACATGGGTTTCATTTATCCAGTTGCTGATGACAATTTCCTTGTTCTTTCCATGTGCCCGCATAATTTGAATTGTGCCATACAATTAAATTTCCACAGAAACATATATCTCCAATTCCACCTTGACACGAAGGGTTTTCGCGTTGCCTCGGGGACGTATGTATTTCAATTTTATTATTCCTTGTTCGTGTATAAAGCGCTAGTTGTTATTCCGTCCCTTAGCCCCACCCTTTCAGTTCTCTCTTGTTCTCGTAGTGACATGGATCGTTCTCCCTTCACATTCGGCGACTTGCAGTTAGTTATCGACTCCATAGCCCCGAGTGTACCGGTTCGCAACTCCACCGCTTACTGGTCTTACATAGTCCCATACACTGACGTCCTTTGTTCTTTTACAAGGCGTACGGTGGACGCGTTCGTGGAATATTGTTCGCGATGGACGCGGACGACATTGCATGGGTGGCTGTGTCGACCCTCGCCAGTCCATCTCGAAGCACGGTCCAAGATGTGGTGTATCAGCCTTGGTTGTTCCCTGGCGTCCCAGAGCATATGGAAATGTTCTCGTTCGATAGGTGCACTATACGTGTCGAATTTCTACCGGGCCGGGATCCAATCAAGCTGGCGAACGCGATCAGTATACTGACTGTAGAGCAGTTGAGCAATGTCCGCCTCCCGTTCAACAACTTGGTCGGGGACATGTTGGGGAATGGCGACGGGTGGCATGGCAATGTCTTGGTGCTGCGCCACATATTCGACGGCGATGGTTTCGAGGACATTGCAGACGAGGACGTTAGAAGAATTAAATTCATTGTCAAACGGTGGGCATTATAAAGTCTCAAGAATATGGCTCACATTCTCGTCTTCAGCGTCGTTGGAGATTGGGCGCGCTTGGTCTATCGCAATTGATGGATTAAGAATGATGTTTTCAGTTGTAGTGTGGTAGGCGATGTGACCGAGTCACAAGCCGGGCCGTGCGGTCGTAACTCGCATCAATACCAGCGGCCTCTTCTACCTCACCCCTTTGTCACTGTCTCCGCCCCAAGACGTTCAAGCCTGTGAATATGTTGCAAAGTGCCAATGCCCTCCTTAGTCTCTTCGCAATTTGCCCTGCCTATTTGACATTTCGATCGCTGTGCTCCCGCGTATCGTCGACACTTTTCCAATTCACCCCTCGCGGGCTACTTAAGTCCCCCCTGATCATTAACAACGGACATGGATTCCAATGGTACGGGCGCTGGCCTCTTCCAACTTCGTCCTGTCTGCATGCGTCGTCTTACTGCTTCCCAGGAGTTCTAGACGGTGTTTGGGATCCGACATGGGACGCGGCTATGGACGTTGCGTATCCTCCTTTGAGTGCGTGTACCATTTTATCTGCTTATCCAAACTCTGACACGCTGGAAGATCTGAGTTACCCGTCCACGTTCCTAGGGCTGTTGGGCGAAAGGGAAGTACGAAATCTTGACAACCACCACGTTCCGTTCGACCCAGACGGCCCCTGGATGCCCATATTCACCAGTCTTTCCCTGCAACAGCTTTTCATACTGGGAATCAGAAGTCCTAGCATCTGGGAGGTCGTTATGGAGTACGTGGTATCGTCGACGGGTCCCACACCTGCCACCCGCAGTGCGTAACAATGGCTTCCTTGTTATTGCGCTCTATTGAAACATTATCTAGAACTCCCTGTTTTTGGGCCGCTCCCGCACTATCCTCTCATGTTCATTGGCAGTCTGCCCGTCGAGCTTTGCCTCGAAATCGCCTCTCACCTTGTCATGCTTGATCGCGCCCGTCTCGGCGCAACTTCCGTGTTTTGGCGGGACATCTGCTTCTCCGCGCTACAATGTTCGGCTCGAGACGTCGTCTCCACCTTCGAACTGCGCTACGCGGACATTCAGTTTATGCAAGCCGTTACGTCCTCCCTCCTTGCCGGGGCTTGTACCGAATATCTCATGGGCCACGTCCCGTCCGAGCTGTATGTGGACACTGTAGATCGCCTGCAGTTCTACTGCCCGAACGGGACTTTCGATTGGGTGAGGGAGTATTTCCTGACATGCACTAGCGCCACCATGAGTCGGTGGGCGATAGAGCCTGACGACGGCGCCATGAACGGTGCTAGTAGGACATGTTTGCTCGACACTCCCAACGGCAAGATGGTCAAGCTTTTTCAGAGCTCCACCCAATCCGCGATGGGCCCATTGGCCTGCTCCCAGTACACCATCTCCATTGGTGCGTTGTCCCATGTAACGTTCTGGCATGGCCATCCCCGTTCCACGGTCGACAAAATTATTCTCCCGAACCAGCCATACGTCGACGTGTCGCATTCTTTTGGTCGCAGCTATGCCATGGCCTTTATCTCCGGTTTTTGCGAACGCGGGTACACACTATCACAGCATTATCCACGGAAACACGTCTGTGGGCGCGACGCATCGTGCCCGCATACCCTCAGGCACTCCACCGACAACGGTTGTTTGTCTGTTTCCCTTGCCACCGTTCCTTTCCCAGAAACTTTCGGCAACTCTCGCGACCAGCTCCGTTGGTTCTTGGGCGCTCGACCTTGCTCGATCGCAGACCCGTCGGTGTTGACGTCTTCTGCGTTTGGCACTCCCGATCCCAAATGTACGCCTCGTTCCTGCCTCTCTGCCTGCCCCTGCCCTTCCCCTTGCGCGCCTTATACTAATAATTCATAGACCATGTGTGGACGCTGCGCTGGCGCGCCCTCGTTCGCGCGGCTCAGTCACTACTTTGAAATTGTCTTTGTTACCTTTGAACATATGCGTCTTTCGTGTGCTTCCGTGTGCATCTGAGACGATCTCGATTTCAACTCGTGCGCCATTTGCCAATGGATATTGATTTGATTTTTCACGTTCCCATGTAACGATCGATACACGACACGGCACGCTGGAAAGATACGTTGTTGTTTTCATATTTTCAAATATAGGACTGTTCGCGCCCGTTCGCCAATTCGATTGGGGTGTTCCTTTTAAAGCTACGTCGCTCGTTACGTTCCCTTGTTTTACTAAACAAATGGCCACTCCCGTCAATGGTGCGTACGCTACTCGTTCGCGTTCTTCACTGCTCTGAGTTTCCTTTCAACGTGTAGGTACCGCTCCGGAATCTTCTCATGACCCCGCCCGTGCAGGTATGACTGTACACGATGTGCTGTTCTCCAGATGCTCACAGATCCAGCCCCGCCCACTCTCCTGTCCTTTTTCTCGAAAGTGGACAAGAAAGTTGCTCGGCCATTGCATCTGGACACTCCTGTGGGCCATATACGGAAGCGGCCGCTCCCAATTGGAACCATCCGCTTCCTGCCGATCCACTTGTCGACGGACGCCGCCGGATCCGAGCGCCTTCGTCGCTACCGTCCTCTACAGAGAGCGTCTGTTTTCCCGACGACGCGGTCCCGTATAGTCACCGCGAGCGACGGTCGCGTTCGTGAGACTCGGGAACACGAGCTAGCTGTTGAAGATCTATGGATTGGCGCGGCTCCGCCTTACATTGCGCCCGTCAACGATGTGTATACTTGCGCAATTTGCCTCCAAGTCATGTCACACCCTGTCTTGTACGTTTTCTGTCGAGTCTCACAGTTAGACGCTAATCGCTCCCAAGTAATCTCTGCGGGCATGGCCACTGCTATTGTTGCATGAGAGTATGGTTAGAACAGCAGTGGGAATGTCCCGAATGTCGTGCGATCGTGACACGGGCACCGTTTCGCATTTATCCTGTTGAAACCCATATTCAAAAGACATACGGTGACTGGGACACTTCAGAAGTCGAATACTCGTGGTATGGATTAGTGTTCCCTGTACTAGCTGGCTCTTAGTTGTCTTAGCCGGTTGCATGGGATCGTCCTCGAGCAATATATACCCGCAGCTTTAATTGATGTATTGCTGTGCATTGATCGATGATCCGGCTTCTTTCTCGGCACAAGCTCCTGTTTGACCTTTCCCATTACCACTTCGACCAGCCATGCGCACCCCCTCTACAGACGCAGAAATCTCTACTGTCTATACCGCTCTGCGTCAAAAGACTCCGGTGCGTATGTACGCTGCCCAGCATAATCGGTCAATCAAACTTTATTCAGAAGTTCCCAGCTTTCGCCACCGGATACTTGTACGCTACCAATACTCCCTCGAGGCGAACGGTATCCGTTCCGTACAACTATGGCGTTACAAAAATCCGCTCCACCAATGACCTGTTCGTCAATTCGTGGATTCCCGTTTTCTCGAACAGTTTCAACGTCGCCGACCGCAGCGAGGGCCGTCTCATACTTACCAACTTTCCTGGTACCTCCATCCCCCTCGAGTTCTCTTACACGGTCTTCTTCGTCCCTCGTGGGTCTAGTGGATCTATCAACCTGTGCGGTTCTTTGCGGTGCACGTCCGCATGGGCGGGAAATATTCTCGTGGTGAAGTGCGGCAAGCGGAAGGCTGTCATCAATATGGAGAAAGAGGATACGTACCTGGTCGACAATATTGTGAGCGCGTGCGTGTACTTGCATTCTGCCCATGGGTACCCTCTAATATTTATACCAGCTGCATCGACCTGGGTTTGTTTGTGTGAGCTTTGCGCTGTGCACCGCACGCTCTGGTCGCCGCTCTTGAAGCTCACTGCATGCGATGTACTTTGCAATCAATACTGTCACCCTTTGCCAGCGCTTTGCATGTTGCTTGTGCGGCTACGATCCAATTTGTTATGTATCTACGCTCCTGATTCGATCGAAACAATGCTGCACTGCTGCTCTGCGTTGCTCCTATTACCCTCGTTGAAATACTCTGAGCCCCTGGTCGGCAAGCGCACTGGACGATAAGGAGTCTCTGCTTTGTCGCGGCCTCAGCTTCGCACTTTTAATCTTCGCCCACCCCGCTGACCGTGTCCTTGCTGTAATGCGCCTTCTGTACCACTATCTTGCTCGTTTACTGATAAGATCCCCAGATGGGCCACTCTCGCCAGAAGAAGCGTGCAGCTACCAGTCAAAAGGGCAGGAAGAACGATGTTAAACGGACGAAAATCAGCACTTCTCCGGAGCCCCCAGGTCCTCCGGCCGCTCACGAGTTTTTCCACATCCCGGAGATGCTGGTAATGGAGCTGTTCTTTCACTGCACGCTGGTGACTCTGTTTTCCATCGCGAAAACCGGCGAATACGGACGCGATCTCGTCAAGGCTTTTTTTGCCACCAACTTGCGCCTACTTGTGGCCGTCTTCCTTACCGATACCCATATCGACGCATTCTTCGACCTTTTGGAGTCATCACTAGGCGCTATCGGTGGATCTACTGTGGCCGGTTTACTGTCCGCTCCTTACCGGCACGGGTGGACGCCCTCCAATCTAAATATTTTTCTTCCTCGGGGGATCCTATTCACCTGGCGGTCCTGGCTCGAATCTCTGGGGCTCCGAGAGACCCCTCCTCGTCTAGGGGTCGGTCGTAAATTCCAGCGCACCAGTCGCAACCACGTCGTGTACACCTCATTTCTTCCCGTATGTGCCGTTCCTTTCACACTGCCCTTTCCCCCTCCTTATCCTTGATAGGGCCATACCATTATGCTCACGGAGAGCAAAGACAATTCCGTCCTCACTATTTTGATGAGCGCGACGAGCACTTGGTGCACCAACATCGCCACCTGCTCTGATTTTTTTGTGCTCTACAGTAAACTAACCAACGAAAATCGCGCCCTCGAGGGGTGGTTCCCCACAAATGTTCGCCAGGCCGTTAAAATCGATGACCGTGGGATACGCAATTCGATTTCCACCGCCAGTTGGCAGATGCCATGCGGTTTCCATTGTCCCATCTTGTGGCGCGAAATCCGAGGGTTCGAAGGCGTCGGTGTATTCCGATGGGGCGGTGCGTCCAATCAGCATGCAGACGGTGTGTCTACAGTGGGAATCCCCGCTGTGAACGATTCTATGACTTGGCGTTTGGGTGACGCGTGCGCCAACGAGAACTGCGACGAAGACCGCGCAAATTATTACACCGTCACTGCCGTGTACTGAGGGTTATGTGAGTAACCTTTTGCTAAATATTGGCGCCCTGTTCTCAACTTGCTGTAGATGGCTCATGCACCTTGCCTTCGTGGCCCACAAAACGGGTGTATTGTAAATTTTAATTGTCCTGTTAACTACGACTATCTTTCTCCACGACGTTGCATTTTTATCAGCTTATCTGTTTTCCCGGTCACCGTTCACTGAAATACCTCTTCGCCGTTATTTCAACTTCCTTCCGAGCAATGTCATTTGTCCCTTTTTCTCTGCGTGATTTGCGTGCTTTGGAAATTCCTCTGTGGGCAATTACTATCGAGGAGACAAGGTGTCATTTGTCCTTTTCTCTTCGGAATCTGATGTTTTGGAAATTCCTCGATAGTCACTGGCTAGCAACAGGACAAAGGGGGAGGGGTCGAGAGGGGATATCTGATGCAATAAAGCGCTGCGATCCTTGGTGGCATCTCATCCAATCTGCCCCGATGCATGCGACTACTGCTCTCACTACTGTCGATACTATTCGTGCCATACACGAGCGTTTTCAGCTTCAGGAGGCTGTGAGTGTCGTTCCGCGTGCGCGTGTTTTAGCCTGAAGCAGTTGCCAGCTTTATTCGGGGTTTCTAGATGCATTCATATTCCCAACGGGAGGAGAAAATCGGATTTTGGTTCGCGTGCCAATAAAGGTGGCCTCCAACCTCGTCAATAATCAGGGTGTGGACTACATGTCCTGGATTGCAACGGACGACGCCCACCCGCTCAGCAATCTTTCGTTCGTCGACATGGATGTATTCACGGGCGCAGAAGAACACACCAGGTTCACTGTCTTCGCCCCGGACCAGGTACGGCCATTTGGGGTCGGTACCTTGAACCATCCTCTCAGCGCATGGGTCACGGCGGCCACGGGTATTTCTGGGTGGCGCGGGAACATTCTTGTCATGCGGCGCAACGCAGTGGGTGAACTCGTCAGCGTGCGCGATTCTGATGGGATGAACGCGAGTAACTGTGTTGTGGGGTACGTACTGCATTGCATTATGCTTCTAGTTGGTGACTCCATCTGCTCGCTAGGCTCGTGCGTGAAACGAACCTCCTCGGGGGACCAGCCGTGTAACTCTGCCTACTTCGGCTGATCAGGGTCTATTGCTTAGAACATTGATTTTCTTGGAACGAGAGTTTGAAATATGTGTACTGGCCAAGACCCGCTTCGTTCGGAGTCAGTAGCGCAAATTGTATCCGAATGACTGCGAGTACGCACTAATTATTTTTTTCCGCTTCGTTGTTCCAATACCCCGTCGTCGGTTGTTTGACTTTGATTTAACCAATGTCAGTACCGCGAAATGGGTCGCGACGTGTTATTACAGATATCGTGCGTGCTGTCGACAGAGCGCAACCGTGCCACCATCCGCGCGATGCTGTCCACACTGGGCGCCAGCCAGCTGGTCCGCTCCGGACATATGTACAACTTGTTTGCAAAATACGTGGAGTTGCAGTGCACTGCGGAAGACGCTGTAGGGTTGCGAGCGCGCATGTACGACACCAATACGTGCGGATACATCTACTAAACGAGTCAGCCTTAGAAGCATAAAATATTCCCGGTACTTATCCAGATCATTTGTGCGTCGATCGTGGACAATTGCAACTTCGTTGCGATCCTAAATTAGTGTGATTGTCAATTTGAATTATGTTTACTCGCCATTGGCAATTGCCAGGTCGTCGTTGTACATTTGATAAAGCAGGAGCACCGTTTGGTCGTACTGACTCACCCCACAGAGGTTCGTCCCGTCATACAGCTCAGTGAGTGTTACCGTGGAAAGAGTGCATACCTAACCGCATCTAGTGCCGTGGAACATGCATCGAGAAGCGTGGATGGACGCGCTGCGGTTTCTTCGAACGGCTCCAAACGGTCCAGACGCTCGGCGCGTCTTGTCCGCGTTCAATGCAGAGCAGTTGTTTCGAGCTTCTATGGTGTCAGCGAAGCTGTATCAGGTGGTGGCAGAGTATCTCGATTACCTCAAGGATTCTGGTGTTGAGAGCGATGACGACGACTCGGACAGCGAGTCGAGCAGTGGTTCTCCGCAGCGACTACAAGCCCTCGACTTTTTTCCCCGTGCGTGCGTTCGAAGCGAGAATTGTCACCGCATATACTCACTAACGAATCAGCTGCTCCTTGTACGCTCGATACTCTTCCAGCCGAAGTGGGTCACACTGTCCTCCGAGACCTGGACTTTGCGGATCGCCTCCGGTTCGCGCGGGTGTCTCGCAGTGCGGCGCTTACGGCGGCCCACGCGCTTCAGGCCGCTGCGATCGCTGTGCTCGTACCGTTTGACCTGCGATTTGGCGAGATCCGACTGCTCCAGACGGTTACCGGCGCTGTCATCTCCGGCTCCAGCATTCCTGCTGTTATGTGTCCCGCGCGTCCCTTTTCGCCATCGGAGTTGGACATTTACACCGCTCGAGGGGGCGGTTGGGACGCTGTTGGTTTCCTGGAAAAAAGTGGGAAGTATGGATTGGCGGCAGTTTCTTCGGCGCATAACTTTCAAGTCGGTGTCCGCAAAGTCTGGACGATGCGTCATAATCGCACGCGGAAAAAGGTCAATGTCATCGAGTCGCTCACCAAGAATCCTCTGGATGTCATTGCCCATTTCCCTTCGACCTGCGTTTTTGGGGCGTGGACGGCTCGCGGTTTGTGGCACGCTTATCCTTTGCTTACCATGGCAGGATCAACAATGACTACTTGTTATATACGCGGCGGAGGGGACTAGGAAGAGGGAGTGATTCGGCCGACCGGGTGACCGGAGGAACTCGTGCGAGGATAACGCGCCGAGGCGTCGGGTCGGAGATCGGGGATCGGAGATCGACGATCGGAGATCGGAGGTGGCGACCGGAGATCGGAGGTGGCGACCGGATCGTGCGGGAGGTTTCACTCAACACCACAAACAGCAGGGTGAGAGCCTGTAGCAGGAATCCTTTCTCTTCGGAGGGACGGAGGTAGAACGGAGGTACGGAGGAAATCGGAGGGAGAACACTCTAGGACGAAGCTGACTCGGGTTTGCCAAGTAGAAACGTTAAGAGGAAGAGTGCCGTGTCATACAACGTTAATTAACAAACTAAAGATACAAGATGACCGGGTGGCGTATTTAAACTATCGGAGGTTATTATGTATCTATATAAGGAAATATGATGATGGTCTAAGCGCAACAATAGCGACTGACCAAAAAGGAAATAGAAGTTGGAACATGAGTTTAAACAATAAGTGAGAAGACGGATAAACGGGAAACGCTCAGTAATCCTTCATTGCGTAAAAACCCGGTTCGAACACGAGGTCCGAAGGAGTTTGAAGTGGAGCTGAGTCGGCGGAGGAGCTCCGTCGGCCGACCGCCGTCGGAGGTCGGGCGAGCTCCGAGAGCCGAGTCCCAAGGTCCGATGCACGGATATAACAGTATCCCCCTCTTACGTTCCTTTCCCACAAGGAACATGGGCTAGGACGTCGGAGGTAATGATCGGACATGTCGGAAGTGATGGTCGGACATGTCGGAGGTGATGGTCGGACATGTCGGAGGAACATCGGAGGAAAGAATGTCGGAGAAGAAAAGTCGAAGTCGAGGCGCCGAGATGCCGAGAGTGCAGAGGTGCCGAGTCACGTGGTGAACTTGCTAGGATTACCAAATATCCCACGGTGAAAATTTCGTCATCAATCAAACTTGCTCTCAACCACCATGTCCACTCCGAAAAACACGCCGCCGCCGTCCCCGCCTCCGACGCACGAGTCGCACGACTCGGACGCCTCCGCCGACGAGGCGGACATCAACAGGAGGATACCCACCCCGGAGGAGGAGGTTGCCGCCAGAGAGGCGCGCAAGCGCGAGGACGAGGCGAAGAAGGCGCGCAAGCGGAAGTTGCGCGAGGCGAAGAAAGCCGCTGCGCTGGCGATGGAGGCGGCGGAGGCGGCCGCTGCTGCGGAGCGCGAGCGGGCCGATGGCCTACAGCGCCAGCTCGACGAGATGCGAGCGCAATTCGCGGCGCAGTCCCGTGGCAGGAGGTCGGGTCCGGTGGTGACGTCGCTCGCCGAGCCGGAGGGGCGTCGTGCGACGTCCGATGAGCCGGACGAGTTGGCGGCCGCATCGGACGTACCGGAGGTCGAGGAGATAGAGCCGCCGCGGAAGAGGAAGGAGAGGGAGGTGAAGGGAGGCCCCTTGTTCAAGATCAAGTGGGCTCCGACGAAAAATGGTGCGTCGCAGTCGTCGGAGGTGATCGGAACTAACCGGATCCGATCTTTTAGTTTGCTCCAAGTGCCGCAAGGGAAATTGGGAGTGTCTCTTGGCTTCCAACGCGGACATCACCGCGTGCGAGCGGTGCCGCCGTTTGAAGCTGGGGTGCTCCCATTCGCATGGGAAGGGCGTGCGGCGCGAGAAGCGCGGATCGGGTCCGACCACGGAGGTCGGCTCCGACTCGGAGGTGGCTCCCCGCCCAAGCAAGAGGCGTAGGGAGGTCTCTCCCGAGTCGGGGCTGCCGGCCTTGCCCCCGCGCGAAGTCCTGCCGACTCGGACCTCGGAGATGCGTCTCCTGGTCGAGCAGTTGGAGCGGGACAACGTGCGGATGTGGCAGCGGATGGCCGCATCGGAGGACCGTACACGGGTGTTGTACGAGCTCCTCGCGATGCTCCGCGGAGTCGGAGGTCGGGAGGGGGAGCTCGCGGCCATCGACGACATGCTCCGTCGTGCGATGGTGGAGTTTCCCCTTGGGCGTCCCTTGCCGGCTCGTGTCCGGTACGTCCTGGAGGGGAGCGAGTCGGAGGAGGAGCCGGAGGAGTCGGAGGAGTCGGAGGAGGAGAAGTCCGACCCGAAGGGAAAAGGGAAGGCGAGGTCGCGGCCGGAGGAGCGTCGGAGGGAGAAGCCGAAGACTGCGCGGGGAAGTGGGCGCAGGCGCAGGTTCTCGGGGGTTCAGGTCCCGACGCGGCGCGAGGCGCGGTTGGCGGAGATCGCCAACGATCTCTTCCCGCCTCCGTTGAACACGGAGGGCCTCATCCGCTTCCCTCCGAAGGAGGAGGATGACCCGATGGGCCGGGCCGAGATCGGAGGTGCGGAGGGTGGAGAGGTGGTGTCGTCGGAGGTCGCGAAGGAGGCGAGTCCCGTCGCTGGGACCTCCGGGACGAGGAAGACTCCGACACCGGAGCCGACCAACGAGGATGCTCGGAGGTCGCCGTCGGAGGTGGGCGAAGAAGCGCCGAGGATGGAGGTGGACGGTGGTGCTCCGACCGAGTCGGAGGTGACCGCCGGGGATGTGGAGATGGGTGGAGTCGCGCCGGAGATCGGCGGAGGAGCTCCGACCGCATCGGAGGTGGAGAAGGGAGGTGACGAGGAAGAGACGGAGCCGTTCGGCCCGGGAGGGGACGTTGTAGCGTAGATTCGGACTTCCGTATGCCCTGCGTCAAAGGGTCACAAAAGCAAATGACTCGTAGAATATTTCTTGATTGTATATTGTCGAATCGAACGAATTGGCCGAGTTCGGCCTGAATCCGAAATGCGTGTGAGTTGAGAATATAAGTGTAAGCAAGATTTGAAGTGGACTTAGCGTGGCCCAAGTCAAATCATGCTGCTCCGCCGATCGGCGTCGGAGCCGATCATCGGAGGAGAAATGGAAGGAGAAGTCGTCCTGAAGTCGGCTCATAGGTCGTTCGGACGAACTCCGTGATGTGCGTTACACGGATTTGAAGGGATTTGGATAATAGCCAGAAAGCGGAGTAGGCTTAGGGAGGTGTAGATCAAGGACCATGGATATAAAGTGGAAATGAAGGGTCGATGTCTTCAGGAGGTGCACATTGGTGAAGTCGATGTCCGGAGGAGGATGCGCGATGTCGGAGGTAGCTCCGAGTGCGTCGGCCGAGGGGCGGACGTATGGAAATCGAGCGCGTTGATAACCGGAGTCGAGTACCAGTGCGAGGAGAGTGTCGGAGGAGATCATCGGAGAAGCTCCGAGGCTCGTACGACTGGGAGAATTCGGAGGAATGCTGCGTCGAAGAGCTAATTGAATGCGCAATCAGCGTCGATTCGGACGTAGAAATTCAGAATCTCATCGGAATTGCAGAATTTTGATAGTCCTATCCCCCCCCTTAAGGGTAGACGTCCCATCGTCTAGCAATAGATTCCGTGCGAGAGAATGAAGTCTCCGAAAGTCGGAAACGTTGTCGCCCGAGGATCCGAGAGCCGGAGATACGCGATATAGTGGTCTTTTGGCCCAGTTGGTCTAAAATCGGAAGAATACCGGCTGGAGGATCGGAGGCGAGAACGGGGAAGATTCGCAAAGTCGGAGGACGAAGCGAAGGAAAGGAATATCCGCCGAGGATACGGAGAGGCGGATAAGGGAAAACCAACCCGAAGCGCGGAGCGCAGGGTGGTAAGTGGGAGTCAAAGATCCAGGATTGTCGGCGTGCGATACAAGGCGATTAAACGGAGCCGAGATGTCGCAGGCAGACAAGGAAGCCAAAATCCAGGTAGGCCTGGAGACTTTGAGTCAATCGACAGAAAAGTTTTCGGAGGATGATCGGAGCCAAAAGGCTCGCCCGAGAAACCGGAGATAATGAGACGATGCTTCGCAAGGAGCGAGTCGAGGTCCGAGAGCGTCGGAGAAGATCCCGAGTGTTCGGAGATGAATCCCGGAGCACGGAGAGAGCTTCGAGGACGCGAAGACAGGATTAGTGACCTAATACCGGATGTGGCTGGCCCAAAGCGATAACGCAACCTAACCGCTGAAAAGCGTCAAGGGAGAATGACCGTGAACCCGATTCAAGGAGTACCGAGGTCCGAGTCGGCCGAGGGCCGAGATTCGGAGACGGAGGGTGAACGGGGATGATCCGAACGCTGTGGACAAGATTTGCCCAAAGAGAAAAAACACAGCCGCGCGCCAGAACAAAGACGCGGCTGGAATCTCGATGTCTTCCGTGGCATAGCGGAAAACCAAATGACCGAGGACCCAAGGAACGGGGTCTAGGGTTCGAACCCTACTCGAGCCATTGATCTGATTCAGCCAACGTTTTGCCACGCGACTGTCGAAAGTCGGAAGAACGTTGCCGAACGGAGATGAACCATAGAACGTTTGGCTCAACAGTTCCGAAGTTGACCGAGGACTTCGCATCGGCGGAGCCGAAGGTTCGGAACGGGAACGGCGTAGTTCGGAGGAATGGCACAAGGCCGGAATGAGGATAGTCGGAACATGGCGAAGCCACCGAACGGACCAGAGCTCGGAAAGTGGTGAGCCGATCGCGGGAAAGCGGAGAGGCTCGGAGGAACGCGAAGAAAAATCGGATTCTTCACGACAGAGTCGAAGGTGGAAGGGTGATCCGGAGAGGCGACCGAGCGAGACGCGAGGTGACCTTTAAGGATCCAGAAGTCGGAACAGAGGAATTTCCAGAGCGTTCCTGCGAGGAGCAGAAAACGACCGGAAGGGAAGGGGTTGCTCATCCAGAAGTCGGATCGGCCGACGAAACCGGAGTGAGCCAAGAGGGTTGTCCAATGCAGGACTTCCGAGAGGTCGATGGACCGAAATCGGAATCGGGAGGTGAGAATATATATCTCCGGGAGGTCTCGGCGGGAGTGCCGGAAAGTCTCGGCGGGAGTGCCGGAATGAGGTCCGAAGATCTCGAGGTGAGGGCGTCAAGTTGGTCGGTATAAGTCGGTTCGGACCCTCGCGCGCGAGTCGGCCGAGGCGGTAACCGCTCATCCCTAGCGGGAAAACCGGAACAAGATCCAACGTGGATAGTTGGCCGTGTGCACACTAAGTTCGACAGGATTTGGACGGAAAAGTTTGGTACCACCAATCATTCAGCTCAACGGAGCGATATTTGTTGGAGTACGCGATATCCAGGAACCAGAATCAGGAAGAATTCGGAAACGGTTGACGCAGATTCCGGAATGGAAAACGACACCTTAGTGGATGGATGACAGAACGGAGCTGTCGGAATTATCGGAGAGTTTGCGCCGGAGCTCGGCCGAAGACCGGAGCGATTCCCATGTACGAAGAGAAAACCCATAAATTCGCAGATAAGTATAGAACAAAATCTGGAACAGAAAAAGGGAAAAATTCGCACGGGGAGTTGAATCCCGGAGCAAAGGGACTAGAGTTGAATCATGAAAATCGTGAGGTGTCCGAAACCTCGGCCGAAGGCCGGAGTTCGGAGATGTCGTGAATGCGATAGAAAGACTGGATGTGTGGATGGAGGAAATCTGAGAGGCACATTCGGATCGTCGACACGGTCGGCCGAATGCCCAGGTTGTTCAAAGCGTGGAGAAAATCTAGATGGTTGAGGAGACGTTGGCCGAAGCTCGGGCCAAACGTTCCTGAACGTTTCGTTTCTTCCGGCAGTCTTTGGCAACGTGCCCTCGGTTCCCGCAATACAAGCAGAGACCGAGCCGCAACCTCCGAGCCCGTTCCTCCGGCGTAATCCGCCCGTTTGCCCCGAGAATGGACCGGACTGATTCCGGAACGTCTCGGCGACGCGGTGGTGAACCGCGCCGAACCGTAGGACGCCCTGGGTCAGGAGCCGTGTCCAGAGGGGAGACGAACAGAGGAGCCGAAGTGCGAGACGCGGAAGGAAACGGAGTAGAGGATGCCAGGAAGAAGCGAGTCGAATCGGAGACATGCGGTTCGGCCGAAGGGCCGGAATCTCCGAATTCCTGTGACGAGTCCGCCGGACGCGTCTCTTGCTGCTGCCAGTACCGATGGTCGATACAGCGCACCGTCGCTCGGAGACCTTCCAGGGAACTCGGAAAGATCTCCGAGTCAAGCTCCCGGGTGATACGAGAAGGGAGCGCGACGTAGAGAGCGTGACGAAGAGCGTTATCACCCCAGTCAAGGACCGAAGCGAGACGCGAGAAGTCGTCGAGGAAAGGAGTGATGTGATCCGAAACTTTCATCCGGAGCCGTCGGAGCTGCTCCTCCGAGTTGTCGGGCTGTGCGCGCGGGACAAAGCATTCGCAAAGCTCCATGACAAAAAAGGAGAAGTCCCCTAGCCAAGGACTGATCGTCGGGTCGGCCGTGACTTCGAAAAGCCGAGCCGCATCTCCTCGGAAGAACGACAGAGCGAAAAGAATCTTGTCGTTGTCCGTGGAGAAGTCCCGAGGACGTTCCGCGAAATGCGAGTAGCATTGCGAAAGGAATGGCTGTAACTCCGAGGGATGATTCCCATAGAAGTTGTCGGGTAAGGGAAGTGAAGTCCGAGGGTGGTGATAGTCCGAGTCCGAGTGATAGTATACTGAAGCCGGGGCCCCAGAGTCGACGTCAAAGACGGACCGGAAACCGGAAGAAAAGTGCGGAAGAGGACCGGATGTACGCAAGATGCTTCGAGGAAATGGATTCCCCTTGTCGTCGCAGAGCCGAATCTCGGCCGGACCCGAGGGGTGCCTCGGAGGGTCCATAGGCAAGAGATCATACACCGGAACGTGGTGCGGATGCGAGACCAGAGTAAGAGGTCGAAGTCCGAGTGCCGCTTCGGCGCCGCCGAACCCCAGACCGAGAGCGGATGCTAAAGGTCGGGAAAGGCGCGACGAAACAAACGGAAAGAGCACCGGAAAAAGACCAGAAATGAACGGAGCCGGTTGCTCGGCCGGAGCCGGAGCAAAGAACGAGATCCGTGAACCCATAGGAAAAGACGTCGGAAAGGTGTCCGAGATGTCGCCTAAAGCAAGAAGATGGTGATTCGGATTAATCCAGAGAATCAGAGTTCGGAGAGGTGTAACCGAACAAATTCAAAGTCGCCAGGTGAAGGCAGACGATGAGAAGAGGATGCCTGAACAGTGAGTTTGTTAATACTGTTATATACGCGGCGGAGGGGACTAGGAAGAGGGAGTGATTCGGCCGACCGGGTGACCGGAGGAACTCGTGCGAGGATAACGCGCCGAGGCGTCGGGTCGGAGATCGGGGATCGGAGATCGACGATCGGAGATCGGAGGTGGCGACCGGAGATCGGAGGTGGCGACCGGATCGTGCGGGAGGTTTCACTCAACACCACAAACAGCAGGGTGAGAGCCTGTAGCAGGAATCCTTTCTCTTCGGAGGGACGGAGGTAGAACGGAGGTACGGAGGAAATCGGAGGGAGAACACTCTAGGACGAAGCTGACTCGGGTTTGCCAAGTAGAAACGTTAAGAGGAAGAGTGCCGTGTCATACAACGTTAATTAACAAACTAAAGATACAAGATGACCGGGTGGCGTATTTAAACTATCGGAGGTTATTATGTATCTATATAAGGAAATATGATGATGGTCTAAGCGCAACAATAGCGACTGACCAAAAAGGAAATAGAAGTTGGAACATGAGTTTAAACAATAAGTGAGAAGACGGATAAACGGGAAACGCTCAGTAATCCTTCATTGCGTAAAAACCCGGTTCGAACACGAGGTCCGAAGGAGTTTGAAGTGGAGCTGAGTCGGCGGAGGAGCTCCGTCGGCCGACCGCCGTCGGAGGTCGGGCGAGCTCCGAGAGCCGAGTCCCAAGGTCCGATGCACGGATATAACACTACTCCCGCACGTTTGCCGCTTCGCGACGACCTCCAACAACACCGGGGTGTTTGGAGGCTCATCAGGAGATATGTTCGACGTGGATATCGTTTCGTGCTGAACGAATACGAAGTAGAGCATATTTGTGGACGTTCGACGAATTGCCCTGCCACCGTTCGGACGTCCGATGATGGGGGTTGTCTCTTTACGCTGTTTCCCTCGTGGGAGTTCGACCGCGACGCTGTTCCTATGCGGAATGTGTGCTGGAATCTGCAAGGGACGGGCTGCTCTTCGGGAATTCTGGCACACCCAAAAACTGCTGCTGCATGTGCGCCCGTTAGTGAGTATTTTGCCAATTTATTTGCTATCGATAACCTATATTTTCCAGATTTTTATTGGACTCATATGATCAACTACTACACTCACCGCGCGAGTCCCCCTCAGGATTTCTTGTCAATGAACGATGTACTGTCATAGCTGTAGAGTACATCGAAAAATGTCTGCACGCGGAGAGGTGTAACGCAGTGCATTGCTTGTGGTTGTTACTTACCGAACGGATCGGATCAGTCGGATATCAGGGCCCGAGCTTTTCCGCCGCTCGCCCACCTCCTGTTCACCAGTTTTGAATGGTGTGGAGCCCTGCGTTCTGCTTGCCTCTTTTCCGCCGACTTCCGCGCCCCTCTCCCGATGCTCGCGGTTTCATGGCTCCTGTCCCACCGGGGGGCTCCCTTTTTCCATTCAATATTTATATCGGCCCTCTTCTCGGGTTTGAATCCCCACATCCACATCTGTTCCCTAATATCGTTGCCATGTTGGGTCCGTTACGCACGCGCCGCAAGTTCTTGCCTGCTAGTGCTTTTCCTCCCGGTCTGCGTATGTATTCTTTATTCGGTGCGGCTCACTTTCTGACGCTTTTGACTAGCGGATGTCTCTTCTGCTATTATCCCTTCCCCCGCCATCGCTATGAAACTGGCCACTCTCTCCGATGTGCCCTATGGTTCCCAATGGGCCGACTTCTTGTTCGAATTCGACATCTTTCCGCTCTTCCAGCTGTCGTTACATTCCCTCGCCGTGTTCAACAAGGTCATGGAGCATGTGCGCAAGTATGGAGGAGACTCGTGTCATACGGACGAGCGTGCGTCCATTAATTTTGAGATCTTGCATCGTCACTAATACATAACGTGCGTGTGGCGACTTCAGTTGCTGCCTGCGGCCCCTACGACTTTTTGGGAACTGTCCCCGTCGACATTTTCTTCTTCATTCTCCGCCAACTCCCCCTGCTAGACCGTTACAATCTTGGGCGCTCTTCACGGAAGTACTACGCGTTGCACTTGCGCGAGTTCCAGGCCAGCGTCAATGTCTTCCTTCGTGAATTCGGGCTTTGTCACTCGGAAATTCGCTTCATGCAAAGCGCACTGTGGGTCGTGATATCCGGATCCGCCATTACACGCCTCGTGCTGTCCGCCGGCACACCCGATAACATCGATTTCCACACCCCTCGAGACGCTTATCCATGGCTGGTCCGGTTCATGGAGCTTACAACGTCTTATCAGTTTCGCCCCGACGCTGGGCCCATTCGTCATTTTCAGGGGACCCTTGACCGCATGGTATGGGTCTGTCGCCCCACTCAGCGCACCTTGAAGTTCATATGCTCGAACTCGGGAAACCCCATGGACTGCGGCCCTGACTTTCCTTTCTCGCATGGCATCGCAATGCTCACCCACTTCGGTCTTTGGATAGGTCACGCCAAAACTGCGACGAAAGGCCTCACGATGCCCAGCCGTTCGCGTGTGCCGACCAATTACCCCGACCTCTCCGACATGGTGGACAAGTACATTCGTCACGGCTACACATTAATAGCTGAACGCTCTGGCCCTCACACGTGCGGGGTGGATTACGAGTGCCCGGCGACGATTCGTACCTCCATCGACGGTGGCTGCATGAATTTGTTCTTTCCTAACCTCCCTTATCTCGCAGCGCCGCAGCAGACGGTGTGCCATAGCCAACCGATTTCATGGCACCTCGAAGGTTCTGTCTGCGAAGACGGTTTGCAATGCCGCCCGGTGCATGGCGTCGTCATCAAGAGACCTCTGAATATCATGTGTGCGTTTCAGCATTCTGACTCTTCTTTGAGCGATCACTGACTTCCTTGATCAGATTTGGCGTGGAGGAATTCTTTCGACAATATGGTCGCTCACGCCGTGTCCGTCGCGCATCTGCGCGCGGCCTCGCACCATTGGCGTGCATTGTGAACTTATACTCCGACTCTCCCCCGCCGCCTTGGGCTGGACCCGAACATATCGTACGCATCGGCACTCCTGTATCCTGTTCATATTGTAATACGCAATTCTTATTCGCTTGCACCTATCAAAACTATATTGGAAATATGTGCAATGTCGCCTCCAATTGCCCTCTTCACTGCCGGAGCATGTCCCCTGAACGCTACGAACAGATTTGAAATGCCGCTCGGACATTTAAGAGAACACAAAGATGCTAGGCGGCTGAGCACTGAACTTACCGATGGCCTGGTTTACCCGCTACCTCGTCGGACGCGCATCATCCCTCGGTTTCGCGGAGCTCGGAGATTATGCACCATCCCGAGATCGCTCACTGGCCGGCGGTTCTTTGTACACCTTCAAAGCCAAGGGCAATGAGTACCGTG
The DNA here is from genome assembly GCA_029203975.1 of Mycena vitilis. NCBI lineage: Eukaryota > Fungi > Basidiomycota > Agaricomycetes > Agaricales > Mycenaceae > Mycena > Mycena vitilis. Next base: position 96,091 of record JARGYF010000133.1, read on the forward strand.
AAGAAATCTCACCGACCAACACTCGCCGGGGGCGTCTGCGCAAGTTTGTCACTTGCGCCTTTGGGGAGGTTGATGCGGCGTATACCATGGTGCGTGATGGTCTACAAGCAGTAGCGCCATAGACTGACTTCCAGCGGCCCGCACGCAGAGCGATGGCAGAGGTGTATGCATTCGACTGCGCGCCCCAGCCGAAGGATCGTGCTCAGTCTCTGAAGCTTTCGGCGGACAGTTGAAATTCTTGCGCGATGTTTTGGGTCAGCACAACAGAGTACGTTGTCTTACCCTTTTCGAGACCCTACTCAATTATGAACGTGTGCAGAGTGGCCGCGTTCGCGGCTCTTGGTTCGCAACAGATACTTTGGTCAACGTCGAAACAAAAGATGGATGTTTCTACGTACGTTGTTTGCAACTGTGCTCGCATGGCTGACTCGCACATTGCGACAGGTATTCATGGTCACCATGTCAGCGAGCGCAACTGCCATGTTGCTGAATCACGTCTTAACTGGTAAACTCATTCAACTAGAAGTCTCTTTCCAACGCCTGGATTTGCCTGCCAACGGTGGAATCGAATCCGTACGCACTTGTTTTCGTTGCTTATCCAGCACGCGTTGATCTTGAAACAGGAATACTCGTTGTTGGGACACCATCTTGTGATCCTAAACACTCGCGATTTTCCAACAAGAGGCCAGGGTTACCAGTGTGACGGAGAGAAAGGAAATTGTGTGTTCTGTACTTTGAAATAGTAGAATGCCGAGATGTGCATTATTGTCGGCGAATTTCCAACAAGGAACCCGTGCTACAACTGCGAAGAAAAGGAAATTGCGTATTCTGTTTTGAAATCGTTGCGCACCTTATCAGCCCTTTCTGTCAACGCCGATGCTATGAGAACGAGCATTTCGAAAGTTTGCTTCACCTCACATGAGTGCCCCCCTTCTGCACAGCTTGTCGAGCTTCGGTCCTCCCCTGCGAATGGGAGAGTACCATGTTCACTTTGACGCAACTCGAATGTCCTCTACGCCAAACGGGACCGGCAGTATATATGGTTATCGACCTGTCAAGCGGCAGCTCGCCTTTCTGGGTGTGCAACGTTGCCCTCTTGTCTGCATGCAGCGCATGGTCTTCTCTGGATGCATCTCCAGTCTAGTCTTTGAGGTTTGCGACTTCGTGGCCATTCGTAAAGTCTCTGATCCGTTTCTGTGTTAGACCACTGCGAAGGGTGCCAGACAGATTCACATTACTTTATCGTGTCCCCGTTTCCCTAATACGGCAGCCATTGAGCTCGTTCGCATGCAAGAAGCTTTCCTTAACGAAATTGTGGAGGCCGACACAAATGCGAAGGTCAGTCTTTTCACGATCGCAGCTTGATACTCACTCGCCCTACGTGTAGGAACAGCCATGCAATGTGAGCTGGGGCCCGGACAAGGACCAGTATATCGTGCCAACGGTGGTCATAACGTATGTACAACTTCTGTGTTGTGTGCTGCATTGAACTCTGACCGTTGAGCAGCATCGCGGTTAATGTTAGACAATTGACAGCGCAAGGAAATGTTGGGACCGTGGGTCATCTATATGACTTTTCCGTTGGAACAGATGTGACTGTGGGGACATGCCTGACCCGTACGGAGGAGGTTATAAAGGGCGTACGACATTTGGTACAGTGCACGCTAGATTCTAATGATGCGTACTGAGTTCGTTTCAGACATACTGTTTGAAGGGGTCGATCTATGGCCTTCTTAGACCTACTGAGCTGCGAGAGCAAGACGCTTTGGACGCACGCGTTGATATAATATGATGTTCGGTTTATGAGCTTGTTCGTACCACGCTGTAGTACATGTTCCCGGTTTGTATACGTCTGACGCCTCATGCTTGCTCCCTCTGTATCTTATATCGTCATGGCGCTGGCGCGGATCACAATGTCGTCGGATATGTCGGATTCGATTATTCCGGCATGCGAGAGATGAGAATAATGGACGCTCTCGACTTCATGCGCAATGATGAAAAACTCCTATGCATCGCCTAGTGTCACCAGCTGTTTTTATAGTGTTGAACGGATTACTCGCCTTATCCCATTTACCGCCGTTGCGCGTATCCCGCCTGTGTAGTGTCGCATCCACCAAGACCGCCGCTCCAATTGCCAGGGGTCCGTTTATGATCTACGGCATGTGAGAGGTGTCGATACAAGAAGAACGAGTCGGCTACCTTCGTCTCTTGGAACATGTCAATCAGCGCGTGTGGTCCGGAGGGATCGTCTTTTGGAGCCCATGACCGTATTAAAGTGCTATACTAAAACGTGGTCAAAACCGTTGAATACTGTGAAAATGTCATGTTTTCTCTCACTTTGTCTGTACCACAGGATACGATGTTGTCCAGCTCGAACATGGTGTTATCGAAGTATGTCTGGCCCTTCTTGCTGGTGCTCGGGAACGTCCCAAGTGACATAAGAGTACGAGTGGCATCAATCTGCATCAATTTGAGCCCTCCGCAAATCTGCGAACCGATGGACCTCACCGCAACGGCCGAGAGTAAGTGCCCGAGAAGCAATACGTGAAGCCCTCTCCCCGTTGATCGCGACGTGTACAGAACGCCGCCACCATCGTCAACGCGCACGAGCTTGAAATCCTGGGGGTAGCTCAACGAGGCAAGCAGCTGGTCGCCCTCCACCGCCGACTCTGCTTGAAGAAAACGGTGTCCCGGGTGATAAGCGGCGGGGCTGGTTTTGGTATCTCCTTCCATCGTTTCGAAGAAGCGAAGAAGCTGCGTGGTTACGTACAGGCACTATCAGCGCCATGACATCATGCCGCATTTGTCTCGTTGCAATCAGGCTAGCGGCGATCACGATTGTTTTTTCGTTCATAATGCGAAGACCCCTTTTCACTTTTCGTGTGGTCTGCCCTTCGTCATGTTTGCCACTGTTCACCCGTACTTGTTGGCCGGATTCCTTGAGTATTACGTTTCGCGCCCGGCACCGCTCGCAACCTACGCTCAGTGGACATGGATCGGCCGTGGACCGGGACTTAATGCTCAGAAAGTATCCGATCGGAAGGGGGTGTTTGGATTCAGAAACAAGCCTATCCGCTTCACTGTTTTTGGTGTCGTGAGCTCCGTTGTATTCACTCTGTTGCCTTGTTAGCGGAAGTTGTGCTGACCATTGTCAGAACAGAGACGGCACTGTTGACCTTGCGCGGCCACAATGGGACCTGTTTGGATCGGCGGGGCGGGGGCTTGGTATCCAATTCGACATGCAGATTCTCACTCTATGCAAAGTACTGGAGGAGCACGACCATGGGAATTCATTCGACTTTCGTATGCCATCTGCAAAGCTCCACACCCGATCCCTGCTAATGCTATCGATAGGGGATGTAATCCATATTAAAACCGACGTCGACTCAATGGCCCTGGATACAGCAGTCTTTGCGACATGTCTACTAACAGTATTCGAGTATGGTGCCGGTGCCCCGATGCCTTACATCTTAGAGGTAGCCGATTTGGAGGCTGTTTACTCGACCGTTCTGTAGACTTGCCCCTATCTCATTTCATGACAAAGGTGTCGCTTGTAATGGATCGGCAATCACAGCCGCGGCTATTTCTTTCCCAGCTCTCTCACCCGCTCCTAGTGGAATGCCTGTCTATTGGCTCGCTCAATTTCCGCCTCTTTCCGATGCTGGCGTTTACAAGACAGATTTTGCTGCTACGAGGGTCTCCTCTACCACGGACCGACGTGGCTCCATCTACATGTGCCGACCGATAAATCAGTCTCCAGGTGTCGCCAGAGACCCCGGCTTAAAGCCTCTCATACGGCCTCAGATGTTCACCATCGTCGGCTGTGTTCTGCAGCTACGTCGCTGCGTACTTCATCTCTCCTACTTATCGTTTGCCCGTCTAATGTGCTGCTTCAGGGGGACAACGTGGATCTGTGGGACGCCACAGTGGGTCTGCCTCCCAACCCAAACACGTTAGCTGTGCAGTTGTGCGAGGCGCAAGAGAAGCTGCTGAAGGACATCGCACAGGTGGACCGACGAAACGTACGAATTTCTATTCTTGCTGATTGGCTGCATACACTAATTGGCACGAACAGCGCGTAGAGTGGGAGCCAACTTGGGGCTCCCCATTCGCTAGTTATACGACACCGACTGTCGTTGTTCAGTTCGTGATCACCCTAACTTTGTCGGTGCATACGTTGACTCTTCCTCCAGGTTAGAACGGGATTCTCGGGAACCGACGGACCGTGTAGAAATCGGCCAAGATATTGTGGTCAAGGCCATCCTATTCCGGGTGGATATTAATGCCGGTTGTGTGAGTATGTCCACCACGCGCTGCGTGTACCGTACTGATCGTTAAGCAGCGATATTACATGACCGCTGGTCGTCAAGGCGCTCTGCGCCCGTCGGAGCTTCGGGCTCCCGACGTCGCACCCAACTGACTGTGTCGTACATGTACCCCTGTACTCCTCCTAAAATGCTGTGCGATCTGTCGCTATGTGCCTGTTTGCGATTGGAACAGGTCCCTATCTAATAATCTCCTGTGCTTTGGAACATATTTATGCGTCTTTCAGATTATGGGCCGTTCCTAACCGTCTTGATTTCGTTCTACCATGTTTGCAGGTATGCTCTGATTGCGCACACATTGGGTATGCTAACGATTCCTTTCATCTGGGGGTCAGACAGTAAGGCGTACTTAGAATTCTTGGAATATGTGACCAATAATCGCTACGACGAGCACACGGAGTGTCAGGGGAACCCCCCCTTCGCACGCCCCCTCCGGTCGTTGGCCCCGCCCTTCCGGTCGCTCCGGTCGTCCCGGTCAACCGGAACGTGCCGATGCCGGCTGGCATTCGGCATGCGATCATGCGCGTGACCTCGGCATCCGTTCCCGATCACTCCGGTCCCGTGCACCTGTCCAGTAGACTATTATACTCACGGCCTAGCGTGGGAATCCTCAGAGTTTCTTCTCTTCGGATTCCCCTCGCTAGGTGCGTTACTCAATGTCTGTAGCTACTGTTTATTCATCTTCGGATTCCCCTCGCTAGGACTCTTGAGTACTCTCGGGCCTTGAGGTTGCCCTTACAGCAGAAGAAACTCTCTACGGGATTAACCGGCCAAGATTGCGAAGTTTGGACTTGAAGGCTCGGACGAGTACGTCAGTGCCCCTGCCTCTCCCACTTCGAATCTTGCCCCCTCCTCCCCTGTCCCTGCTCTCGACGCCGACATGTCCGACGCTGCCGCTGCACAAGCCGAAGCCCGGATGTCCGCTATCGAGGGTACACTCGAGCGCCTCACCAGGTTGATTGAAAATTCCACCACCCAACGCGCTGTTTCGCCTGCCCCGTCCCTTGCCGCTTCGGCTCCGGACCCGGGTCCACGGCTTTTCGAAAATGTCACCCCCGGAACGAAAACGGTCCTCCGACCGAACCCCCCGTTCGTCTTTGACGGCGACCGGACCAAGGGCCGGGCGTTCCTGCACGCCGTCCGGTCCTACGCCCGGCTCGTACCGGAAGCGTTCACTGAGGCCGGAGAGCCCTCGGAGGAGAAGGTCGTCAGGTACGCCATGTCCTTTATGGCCACCGACACGGCACAGCGCTGGGCCGAGCGCTACGCCGCCAAGAGCCCCTTCCCGTTTCCGACCTGGGACTTGTTCCTGGTCGAGTTCCGGCAGCGCTTCGTCCAGGAGAACGAGCAGGACCACGCCCTGATCAAGCTCGAGTCCCGCGCCTACCACATGGGCAACCGGGACGTCTTCCGGTACACCGACGACTTCGAAGACCTCGTCGACCTCGCCGGCTTCAGCGACCCCATCGTCAAGGTCACGAAGTACCGCACCGGACTCGACCCGGCGATTAACCTCGCCATAACCGGGTCGAGCGACCCTCCCCCGCTCACGGACTATGTCGCGTGGCGCGTCCGGGCCTACCGGCAGTACGAGTCCCAGCTCCGGGCTCGCAACGTCCCCTCCGGTCGCTCTGCGGCGCCATCCGGTCGCACCACCTTCCCGACCGGGAGGCCTCTGGCGCCCTCCGGTCCCGGTTCCGGTCGCGCCCCGGTTCCGTCTGCCGCACCGCAGGTGCGCACCCCCGCTCCGGCTCTCCCTCCTGGCATTCCGATGGAGGTCGACCGCGCCAGAGCCCGGGGTGTCTCCCGCCGTACCTGCTTCCGCTGCGGCGACCCCAACCATCTCGCCCGGGACTGCACGACTCCGGTCGACGTCCGGTCGATCGACGTCCTCGACGAGGTGATCCAGCAGCTTGGCGGAGATCTGCTGGAGGAGTTGTTGGCGCGCCTTGCGTCGACCGAGGCTGTAGCCGAGCATGCTGCAGCCACCGCCGCCGCCGTCGTCCCGGAGGATTTTCCCCTCCGCGACGAGTGAGCAGTGCGCCCTCGGTCGCGTCCCCTAACCGTTTCGATGTCCTATGTAATGAGTCCGACAATATATCTCATGCCTTGGCCGAAACGGAAGACGCACCCCCAGACCCTCACGACACTCCGGTCGTTCCGGTCCGACCTGAACCGGCTCCGGTTCCGGTCAAACCCGATCTCCCCTGGGATCGCCTCCGCCGCAAGCCGATGTGGGAGCGCAAGCTTCCTAAGCACTTCACCATCGCGGCAGACGCCTCCCCAAACTCTCTCTTCCTCCCGGTCGAGATTGAGTCCACTGATGACGCAGTGAAGCTCTCCGTGTCCGGACTCCTGGATTGTGGGGCAACCAGTGAGTTCATCGACACCGAGTACGTCGCGGCCAACCGCATTCCGGTCCGCAAACTCTCGCGGCCCATTCCGGTCTACAACGTCGACGGCTCTCCCAATGAAGCCGGAGGCATCCGGGAAGTCGCCGATCTCATCCTCCGCTACAAGTCTCACAGCGAGCGTGTCGTGTTCGCTGTCACCCGCCTTGGCAAGCAGAATCTCATCCTCGGGTTCTCCTGGCTCCGGAAGCACAACCCGGAGATCGACTGGGAGACCCGGGAGGTCAAGATGAGCCGCTGCCCCTCCGTCTGCAGCACCTGTCGTGACGAGGTGCGCACCGAGCGTAGGCATGCCGCGACCTCTGCCCGGATCCTACGTCAGCTCCGGGCGGGTCCGGTCCCCACCATCTGCGCGGTTGACACGGATGACCGCTCTGGCGAGGATGATGATGATGAGTTTGACACCGAGGAGCTTCCGGAGCTCTCTCCGGACGACTCTGACGAGTCCGATGACGAGGACGATCCGGTCGAGGATGGCGACCGGATCTTCTACACGACGTTCTCCCCTCCGGAAGACATCCGCGCTACCAGCACCGTCTCCCAACGGCTGGCTGAGGCGCACGCCAAGAACTCCGCGTCCGGTACGGAAGCGATTCCCGAGTGGGCCCGCGAGTTCGAGGATGTCTTCAACCGGGAGTCGTTCGACTCGTTACCGGAACGTCGCAGTTGGGACCACGCTATTGAGCTCGTCCCGGACTCGAAACCGGCCAACTGTAAGGTCTACCCCATCTCACCCCTCGAGCAGCGCGAGCTCGACGCGTTTATCGAGGAGGGTCTGGCCACGGGTCGTATCCGGCCATCGAAGTCTCCGATGGCGTCTCCGGTCTTCTTTGTCAAGAAGAAGGACGGAGCGCTCCGGTTCGTCCAGGACTACCGGGCGCTCAATGCGATGACCGTGAAAAACCGGTACCCACTCCCTCTGATCAACGACCTTATTAACCGATTGAAGGGAGCCCGGTTCTTCACGAAACTCGACATCCGGTGGGGCTTCAACAACGTCCGCATCCGGAAGGGTGACGAGTGGAAGGCTGCCTTCCGGACTAACCGGGGGCTCTTCGAGCCCCTGGTGATGTACTTCGGCCTGACCAACTCCCCTGCGACCTTCCAGACCATGATGAACGACATCTTCCAGGACCTCATCCTGTCTGGGGATGTCATGGTCTACCTCGACGACATTCTCATCGCGCACTCGGACCTCACCCGACATCGCGAGATCGTCCGGGAGGTCCTCCGGCGGCTCCGGGCGCACAAGCTCTACTTGCGACCGGAGAAGTGCGAGTTCGAGAAGTCGTCAATCGAGTACCTCGGTGTGATCATCTCTCACAACCACGTCGAGATGGACCCGGTCAAGGTCGCCGGAGTCACCGCTTGGCCGACTCCCGAGAACAAGAAGGACGTGCAACAGTTTGTCGGCTTCACTAACTTCTACCGGCGCTTCATCCGGGACTTCTCCGGCCTCGCTCGTCCGCTCTTTGATCTGACCCGGAAGGGCCAGGTTTGGGTTTGGACTGAGAAGGAAGCCGGCGCGTTCCAGGCGCTCAAGGACGCGGTAACCTCCGATCCGGTTCTCATCCTCCCGGACGAGACCCGGATGTACCGCCTCGAAGCCGACAGCTCCGACTTCGCCTCCGGCGCCGTCCTTTCGCAGGAGTCCGACGACGGGAAGTGGCACCCCGTTGCGTTCTTTTCCAAGAGCTTGTCTCCGGTCCAGCGCAACTACGAGATCCACGACAAGGAAATGCTCGCGATCGTCCGGTCTCTCGAGGAGTGGCGACACTTCCTCGAGGGGTCGCAGCTTCCGGTCGAGATCTGGACCGACCACAAGAACTTGGAGTACTTCCGGAAGTCGCAGAACCTCAACCGGAGGCAGGCACGGTGGTCGCTGTACCTGTCCCGGTTCGACTTCACCCTTCACCACAAGCCCGGGCGCTTGATGGGTCGACCGGACGCCCTCTCTCGGCGACCGGACCATGGGGCGGCTTCGGATAATCAGGATGTGACGCTCCTGACTCCGGAGCTCTTCCATGTCCGCGCGCTGGAGGGCATCACCATCTCCGGTCCGGAAGCCCCCCTCCTCCGCGACATCCGCGACGCCCTAGCCGGCGCTCCGGACCTTGAGGATCCGGTCGCTCGCGCAGCCCGGGAACTCCTCAAGGTTCGCGGCGCCCGCTCGTCCCGGAACGCTGAGTGGAACGTTTCCGGCGGCCTCCTCTATTTCCGCGGTAAGGTTGTCGTCCCCCGGGACAAAGACCTTCGCCGCCGAATCTTGGAGCAGCACCATGACACGCGGGTCGCTGGCCATGCCGGGCGCTTCAAGACGTTGGAGCTTGTCTCCCGGAACTACTGGTGGCCCCAGATGTCCCGCCACGTTGGCCGGTATGTGGCGACCTGCGACTTGTGTTGCCGGACCAAGGCGCTCCGGAAGCTTCCGGTTGGCGAGCTGCACCCGACTGAAGTTCCTCCGGACCGCTGGCACACGGTCTCGGTGGACTTCGTTGTGGAGCTCCCGGAGGCCCACGGATACGATGCTATCATGGTCGTAGTCGATGTCCTCGGTAAGCGTGGTCACTTCAATGAGTGCACGACCCACATCGACGCCGTTGGCGCCGCCCGGTTGTACTACCGGAATGTCTGGAGGCACCATGGCACCCCGGAGAGGTACATCTCCGACCGGGGTGTCCAGTTCATTGCGGAGTTCACCCGGGAGCTGTGGCGGCTCATTGGTATTGAACCGGCGACCTCCACAGCATGGCATCCGCAGACCGACGGTCAGACCGAGCGAGTTAACCAGGAGATGGAGCAGTTCCTGCGCATCTTCACTAACTACAAGCAGGATGACTGGGACTACCTCCTTCCGGCTGCGGAGTTTGCGTACAACAACCACGTTCACTCCTCCACGCAGCAGGTTCCGTTCATGACCGACTCCGGTCGCCTCCCCCGGATGGGGTTCGAGCCGACCGGAGTCCGCTCTAAGGTGGAGTCCGCAAACGAGTTCCGCGACCGCATCGCCTCCGGGGTCTCGGAAGCTCGGTCTGCTCTGGTAAAGGCCAAGGAGGAGTACAAGCGGTATTACGACCGCCGTCGCACTCCCGCTCCGGACATCAAGGTCGGGGACCGGGTCTGGCTTGACGCGTCGGACATCCAGACCACTCGTCCGTCGCCGGGCCTCTCCCATCGGCGGCTGGGCCCGTTTACGGTGCTTAAAGTCGTTGGGAAGGGTGCATTCAAGCTAGAGCTCCCACCCCACTACTCCCGGCTTCATCCGGTCTTTCCGGTCGTGAAGCTCGAGCTTGCGGAGGAAGACCCGTTCCCGGGCCGCCCAGGGTATGACGAGCCCGCTCCGGTACTTCCGGACGCACCCGGAGACGCTCCGGAATGGGAAGTCGACGCAGTTCTGGACGCCAAGGTCCGCTGGAAGAGCCTGTACTACTTTGTTAGCTGGAAGGGCTACAGTGCGGCGCACAACCAGTGGGTTAAACACTCCGACTTCTTCGGTCCGGAAGCCCTCGCAGCGTTCTACGAAAAATATCCGGCCAAACCTCGTTCAATTGCTCGTGCGTCATTCGACTCCCTCCCCTTCCGCAACACCACCCTCCATGTCCGGTCTATGCGTCGAGGCGCCGCATTCCAAGGGGGGGATGATGTCAGGGGAACCCCCCCTTCGCACGCCCCCTCCGGTCGTTGGCCCCGCCCTTCCGGTCGCTCCGGTCGTCCCGGTCAACCGGAACGTGCCGATGCCGGCTGGCATTCGGCATGCGATCATGCGCGTGACCTCGGCATCCGTTCCCGATCACTCCGGTCCCGTGCACCTGTCCAGTAGACTATTATACTCACGGCCTAGCGTGGGAATCCTCAGAGTTTCTTCTCTTCGGATTCCCCTCGCTAGGTGCGTTACTCAATGTCTGTAGCTACTGTTTATTCATCTTCGGATTCCCCTCGCTAGGACTCTTGAGTACTCTCGGGCCTTGAGGTTGCCCTTACACGGAGGATCGCTTTGCTTTAGTCGAGAATCAGTCTCTTCTCACCACCGCCCTAGAAAACCAGAACTGTCGTGATCTGGTTCATCAATACGCGCAGAATTTGAAAAATCGTGGACGTGCGTCTCTCATAACCTTTATGCAACTCCTACTGCAACATGCGTCGTTTGCAGCGCCCGAGTCTCAGACGGGTTTTTTCTCGACCTTGCCTGCCGAGCTCAAGTTCAAAATCATCGGCCACACGGACCTCAGGGCGCGCGTATACTTCGCCCTGACGTGCAAAGCAATCAGTTTCTTTTGTGATTCCTATCTGCACCACGACCTTCTGTGCGCTGTCGCGGCGTACAACCTCGATCTATCCGACATTCGCTTCATGCTCGTGGCTACGGGTACGCTTATGACCGGGTACGCCATACAACGGATATTCGTCGGGTTCGCCGCTTCGGAGCCGTTTCTCGACTTTTTCGCTGCGCGTATGTGGACGCCTACGGTTCTGACCGCCGTGCAATCCGGAGGCTCTTACACCGCCGACCCGGTTCCCGTCGACAGCGGGATGTTCGTCGTGTGGACCCTTCGATCTGGCGCCAAAAAGATCCGCGTCTTCCAATGCAACACTTTCCCTTTGGACGCGATCTTGACACGCGCTTCCACCCACACGATGGGGTACTGCGACGGGCGCGTTGTGCGCCATGCCTACCCAGACCTCGCTCTTCAGGGTCGCACCCTCACTTCTCCCCACTCTCTCGTCATCCACGACACTATTCATTCCCATCGCGAGGCTTGGACGCTAATCCAGGCGGCTGTTCGAAGCGGCTGGACTTGGGCAACTGAATGTGACTTCACCCATAAGTGTGGGCGATGCTTCAGTTGCCCGGCGACAGGCAGGCATTCCCAAGATGACGGCTGGGTGTGTATGAAGCTGCCTGCAGTGCGGTACGGTCGCCCTCTGCGCTTGCCAATAGTATCGTGGTGCTTGCACGGGGCGGGATGCGAAGCGGGGTTCTTGCAAGGCCCTTTCCCTAGTTTGAAGGCGCTTGCCAATTTTGCAATCCTTTGTGAGTACCTATTGTTTCGCCGCTGCTGATCTGACCGAGTACAGATCAGGAGTGGATTGCCACTGTGAATACGTTTGTCAAGAGCTCGACACCCCCGATGTCGTTCCTGAAGTATGGCGCGTGATCCTGAACTCTTCCCTATTGCTACATTTTCTGCTTATAGTTACTGGCCTAATGATATACACGTTTCATTCTGACAACGCGCGCTGTAGACCCTCTTAAAGTACGCACATTCACAAAGCTGGAACAGCTGCTGCGATGTCCTATTGCTAGTCGACTATATTGGATGCTTGTGTTTCGTCGTAAAGGACTATGTTACATTGGCAGCCGCCCGTCTGCCTACCAAGAACTCAGGGGTGCGGGAAGTCCGCCGAAGTTTGATCACTTCCAGTTCCGATGGCATCATTGCCTTCGTCACCCATGCCGCTGTTGCCTTGCTCACTCTCTCTCTGCCTATCGCGCGATCGAGTTGAATTCCGCGACAGCAATTGTGCTATTCAACTACTAGACACCGTCGTATGGATAATAGCCCTGAAACTTTCCGCCGAAGTACCAGGTACAGTCTGCGGTCGACCACGGAGCCTCTCTGTCTCTGACAGTTTTGGTTCTTCGAACCGGAAACCCATATCTACCGTTGAATCTGTACCACGCGTCGTGTATGTGAACCCTTTTTTTCCGTGCTTTCTCGTCTAATGCTGGAATCAAGATCTCGTACAAGCGGAGAGATGCGTGTGCGTCCATCGCTGCATCTGGGGAAACTGAGACCAAGTTTGGGCGGTGTGCAGCATGACTCACATTTCTTCTGTTCCGCTGATATGTCTCCTCGTTCGTCACCTTTCCAGTTAGACGTCTGCAAGTCCTTTGGGATAGTGTATCCGAGAATATCCTCCACGCTTTGTTCCAATGACAAATTGCTGAAAGGTCCATCCATATATTTCTCTGCGAGCAAGAGCTTGGCCATCAACCCACAATCGCACAGGTTGTTCATGTTGCAACCCAGATCATTCCATATTACGAGCAAGTCGGAAGTCATGCCGACACCCACTTTTGTTATCTCATACGACGACAATATGCGCTCGAGTTGAGTGGGAAACTCTGCCGTGGGTCAGTCTCAAAACTGAGCGCAAAGTGCGCCGCTCACCTCTGATCCGGTTCATATTTAGTATCCACACGTCGTTGCCCCTGGCTATCTGAACGACGCATAAGCCAATATTGTCCCATAGAATTTTGAAGGTGGGTGATTTGAAAGTCTGAGTGGCCTGCCACGCGATAATGGCAGACCGCTTGTTTCCGGGAACGTCCATGAAAATATCGTCTATCACATCTTCCATTGCCGATGGCTTCCTGGGCATGTATTCGGTGTCAAAACCGATGGCTCCGTCTGTGATGTGCTTCAACGCGTTGTTGACGGCCTGGCAAGAAGTCAAATAGTGGATGCGATGCGTGTTTGGGTATTCCTCGTGACGGTTGTGAGTTCAATGTAAAGTGTGCGACCACGAGCTTACCATGGTGTTGTTCTCCTCCCCAGGAATGCTCCACCGCCATGTTTCGGAGACTTTCGATGTACTTGGGGCGTGATTCTGCGCGCGGTCAGTCGTAAATCAGATGGTCATCTCATTACTGACTATCCGTCCGCGCTGGAGCCTGGCACGCACAGAGCCAACGGCCGATACTCCCTTCGATATGAAACTCATAGACAGCGCGAGTACCGGGCAACGCATGACCGCGCACTTTAAGTACGGCGTGATGGGCAGTGCAACGCCATTTTAATCGATTTTGAAACTAGCTGACTGGATGATTTGCAATTCGAAGCCCGTGCCCGCTGGTTTGGTTTTTGATTTGGGTGACACCTGAAACAATTGATACGGAAAAGAGCTTTGATTCATATTCATATTCTGCACGTGGAAGGGGGGGCAAACATTTAAAATACAACTTCCCCGCATCCAACTTCGAACCGATTGCCCGTCAGTAAGTACGCTGGTCTTGCATCCGAATTCATAGCTGACGACCCCTTGAATGCATAGTGCCTTGGAACCTACGGCCTGACGCATGGAACTGCGCAGTGCGCTACCTTTCCACTGCACCGGAAGGCGAGCAATCGCGGCAAGTTCTCTCCACCATGACCGCGCAGCAGTTATTTCGGATTGCTGGAATATCTAAACGGCTATATTCGGTGGTCGCCACCTACTTGGATTTTCTCAAAGATCACGGCGTAGAGTCAGAAGACGATGCGTCTACCGCAGCTGACGGATCTGACGACGAAGATTCCGCGGACGGCGGCGACGAAGATCGTCTGGACAAGGCCCCGTTCGACCCCATTGCAAATCAAGGCATGTGGTAATGTTTTGTCGAGGGTACCGCTGACGTTGCCTCCCAGGGGTACCTTCCGCACTTAATAGGCTGCCGGTGGAGCTCGGCCTTCAGATCATGAAGGATATCGCTTTGGCAGATCGCCTCCGTTGGGCGCAGACTTCGCGCGGCAGTGCAATCGCGACAGCAGATGCCCTTCAAGCCGCCGCTATAGCAGTACTGTCCAAATTCGACCTACGCTTCGGCGAGATTAGGCTCATGCAGACGGCAACAAAGTCTGTAATATCTGGATCGACTATTCCTGCGCTCGTGGCGTCCGATATTGCCTTCTCGCCCACTGATCTCGACATTTACTCTCCTTGCCGCCAAGGATGCAACGTGGTGCGGTTTCTCCGGAAGGGTGGAAAATATAGGGTGGTAAGTGTTTCGGACGCATACGACTTCGTCGCTGGGATAGGCAAGGTCTGGACATTGCGCCACCGTACGACGAGGAAGAAGATAAACATCATTGAGTCCTTGAGCGATCGGCCTTTGGACTCCATCGCCCACTTCCATTCCACCTGCGTCTTCGGGGCCTGGACAGCTCAGGGTCTATGGCACGCTTATCCGCATATGACTATGCAAGGGCTGAGCATGACCACCCCTACACGCTTGCCTCTTCACGACGACCTTGATCACCACAAGCGCGTGTGGAAAGTTCTTAACAAGTACCACCGGCGCGGATTCAAGTTCCTCCTGAACGAATTCCCGCCCCCTCATATATGCGGCGACCACATCACCTGCCCTATGACAGTCCGCACGTGATCGTGGCTGTCTTTTTGTCAAATTCCCGCCCTGGGAATTCGACAACGACGTGGCTTCTGTGCTACCTACGTGCTGGTCTCTGGGCGGCACCGGCTGTGCTTCTGGGATTTTGCTGCGTGCCCGCTCGGCTGAAACAATGGCGTGTGAGTTATTCTTGATATCCTCATCCACGTCTGTTTTGTGTCTGACATCGTATGCAGCCATTTATTGGGCATGGATGATACGCCGATACATCGAGTCCCCCGCTGCGCCTGAAGACCTCATAACAATGGCGAACGTCTTGATACCGGGGTGACTGCTTTATAGAGGGGCGTATGATACCATGTAGATAATCTAAACCTTGTTCTCAAAACATATCTCCCGTGGGTTTGAATTATGGTGGGGGGAGTTCATGATAGCGGGCCCTGCCGCGGAGCGGGCTACTTCAGTTATAAGTGATGGATGTGTAGCCCTTCAGGATACTAGTAGTACTCAGCTATCAGTAGTAGATGGCCTGAGTCTGACGTCAGACTCCTTCTCCAAGTTCTGGATCTTGGGAGTGGCAAACCATTGAACGGCCGAATAGTAGGAATGCATACAACTTTAGTAGCGTCATCGACGGAGTCGTAGACAGCAATATATAGTACCCAGTTGGCGCCAAATTGCGGCTGAGTCACGCACTGCGGCTTCGAAGCGGAAGTCTTGGAAGTCGGGCCGGCAAGACTCGAATCCTCTCGAATCCCGCCGGGGGATACGATCGATACGACCCGCGGCCGCTGCAGCCCATAGCCCACCAAAAAGATGCAGATCCACTAGTTCGAACTAAGTATAATTACAAGGAAACTTTCTTTTGCTTTATTGACTACTTTCAATCTATTCGTCCGTTCGCGAGTCCGAGAGATGCCGGAATTCACGTCCACCGGTGAGACGGTCTACTTTGCGAGGTCCCGCGCAAAATGGAAGAAATCGACGCTCGAGCCGGTCACCCCGTATTTGTATATCTGGTGTCCGCGCGTCAGTATTGTGCAGGAGCAGAAGGAAGGAAGGAAGATAGGTAGGGGCACTCACGAAATGCGACGCAACCCAGCTGGAGAACAACGCGCGCTGATACGCCTCAGGCAACCGCTCCATCAGCGTCTTCAGCCCCACCTCATCCACCAGCGTCTTCGGCACCGCGCGCCTCAGCACGCCCTCCCGACTCGGCTGGTCCTCGAACAGATCCGACCCCTCGAGCTCCGCCTGCAGCGCGTTGAGCGTCGAGCTCAGCTCGTCCGAGATCGCCGTGCGCGACTTGGCCCCGCCGCAGCGCGCGTGCTCGCGCTGCATGCACGTGAACTCGGCCGCCGCGTTCTCCGTGATCTTGGCCTGCACGTCGCGCACGTACGCCTCGTAGAACGGCGAGGGCTTGCCGTCCTTGAAGATCATGAGGTTCGTGTACTCGGACGTCGAGAGCGCGAGGCCGGCGAGCACTTCGAGCGAGGAGGAGGTGACGCCGCCTGCACATTCCGTCAGCAGGACATCCCAATGCGGCGCAAGTGCGAGACGACAGACCCTTGTTCGTGCTCGAGTCCTTGAACAAGATGACCTTGCGCTTCTCGAGGAACAGCCGCGCCTGCTGCGTGATGAACAGGTTCGCACCCTCGACGATGTACTTGAAGTGCGGCTTGCCCTCCGAGTCCACGAGAGCCGCCATATTCGAGATGTTCACCGCCTCGGGCCTGTATGCCATCAGCTATCGTCAATGTGCTAAATGCTGCAAGGAGAACGTACCGCCCACCACACGGCACAAACAGATCCGCCTTGAACCGCAAGTGCGCCGCGTTCCGGAAGTCCGTCCCGTCAAGGACCACCTCGCCAGCTGCGCGCTCGTCAGTCACACCGTATCTTCGCGCAAAACCGCAGAGATGGGGGGTCGGACTCACAAGGCAGCTTCACATCGTGCTCCTCCACGCACACCAAATACCCGTCCTTCCCCAGCTTGGACTTGTCAAAGTGCCCGACCGGCACGCGCAGCTTCGCGAGGCGGATGAGCTCTGCGCGGTTGAGCCCCGCCGGGTCCGCGAGCACGCCGCTCCCGTCGATGATCGCGACCGTCTTGTCCGAGCTGAGGAGGATCTCGTCTGTCAAGGATCGCGTCAGTCTCTGTATCCCCATGGACGAGTCACTTCCACTTACTCGACCCCAGGTCCCCATCTACCCACCAAGACGTTCAGCACAAGCATGTAAAAAGGAAGGAGGGGAGAGGGAGGGAAAGAGGGAGAGAGGGAGAGAGGGAGAGAGAACAACGCACCCGGTCCCCCCGTCTGCACCTTCGTCACGTCCTTCTCCTTCAGCCCCAGCTGCTTATACAGCCCGAGCACATACTGCCGGATACTCAGCGACGTCATCCCGTAGCGGTCGTGCGGCACGCCCCCGAGCGTCTCCGCGCTCTTGCCCGTCGTGAACGACTTCCACCACGTCTCGGCGCCGCGGTCGCGCGCGTGTACTGTGTGTCCGAGTAAGCGCTATATAGGGGATGTGGAAAGGGAAGGGGAAGGGGAATAGGGATGGGGGATGGGGGATGGGCATGGGCATGGGACGGGGACGGAGGAGGAAGAAGGGGAGGGGAGGGAAAAAGGGTACGCACACGCCGCCCAATCCATCATATCCGCCGTCCCCTCGTCAGGCCCAAAGAACAGCAGCTCGGGCTTGCCATACAGATCCACAAGCGGCTCCTTGATCCCCGGCGTCTGCCCCGGAATGAGGAGGTCCACGATCGACTATATACGGCGGGTGGTCAGCGGGGATGAGGAGAAGGGAAGGAAGACGCACATCAACGTATTTCTCAAAGCACAGCCGCGGGCTCGCGCCGAGCCTACGAAACCGTCAGCGTCGACGCCTCAGCCGGGCGAACAAGAAAGCGCGAGACGCACGAAGGCAAGATCGTCCCCTTCGCCCCGCCCTCGGGGATGTCCTTGTTCTTGAGACTCTGCGTCGACGCAAGCCCGTAGTTTTCGTCGAAGAGCATGCGCTGGTTGATCGAGTAGTTCCTGGTCGCGCTCAGTACTCGGGGATGAATGCGAAAGGGATAGAAAAACGCACTCCTTATTCCTCGACGTCACGATCCGAATACCCCCACGCGCAACGTCGCGGAAGCGCAGGTGGAACCCACGGAATTCGTTTCCTGCATAGCGCGTTAGCATGAGATGCCGTCCACGAAAGAGGCACGGACCGATGACGAAAAACATCCCAAACGGCTTGCGCGGGTACTCGATCTCGGGGAGGAAGTCGGGCGCCAGGCGGAAGGAGAGCGCGACCTTCGTAGGCTGGTAGAAGTTCGTCTTGAGAATGTGTCTGCGCGACATCAGCACTTTAGCCTTAGCGATTGAAAGTCGGGAACACGCACTTATTGAACACCATAAACGCCTCCAACACCTGCAGCTCATGCTTATTCGGCACCGCCCTCCGCAGCCGGTCCGCAAGCTCCCCGTCGCTCAGCGGCGCGGCGGCCTGCAGGCGCTGGTACGACAGCGTCATGCGCATGCCCTCCTCGCCGTCGCCCTCCGTCGCGGGGTAGTGCGCGACGGCAAAGTTGACGTACAGCAGGCGGATGAGCTCGGGGTGCGCGAGGATGGTCTGCGCGATGCTCTCGCGCGTGAAGGTCTCCTCGCGGAAGCGGCGCTTGATGTCGTTGAGGACCTCGGCGTGCGCGGGGTCGGCGTCGTTGAGGACGTTGCGCAGGGAGAGGTACGCGGGGCCAAGGCGGTTCGTGAAGTGCTGGGCGAAGATCCAGCCGCAGTCTGTCGGCATTCAGAATCAGGTACGCAGAAAAGAAAGAAGGGAAAGGAACGCACAAGCATACGTCGCCTCCTGCACGGCATGGCTGCCCGACGCGCTCGGGAGGAAGAACGGGTTGTCCGGCAGACAGAACAGCAGACTCGCCTCCTTCTTGACCTGGTAGATCGCGTGCTCGATCGGCGCGCCGTGCTCTGCGCCCGGCAGCGGGTTGAGGTACAGCGAGATGATCGTCACGCCGTTCGAGAACTGCTCGACGTACTTGCGCGTGCTGTACAGCCCGTAGAAGTGGTACAGGTTCGAGAGCGCGGAGAAAAAGTGCTTGGTGCCCGAGGACGAGGACGAGTACGCGATGACGAGGCGGTGCTGGCGCGTGCCCTCGACCTGGAAGTGCTGCAGCACGGGCCCGTAGCGGCGGGCGACGACGGCGCGCATCGCGCTCTGGTAGATCGCGAGCGTGTTCTCGGACGCCTTCTCGAGGAACACGGGGTCCGAGTACAGGCGGATATCCTCGCTGTCCTTGGCCGGCAGCGGCGGGAACGAGCATTTCGACACGAAATAGCAGCGGAGTTGCTGCGAGGCCGTCGCGCTGACCGCGCCTTGCGAGCGGAACGTCTCGAGCCGGTACGGCGTGCTGGTGTCCAAGAACAAGTCATCGATGCGCGCCTCGACCGTCGCGCCGGGCCCTTCCGTCGCCGTCACACCCGGTGGACTCGTGTGGATGAAGGTCGCGCCCGTGCCGCCGTCGTTGATCTTCTCGAGGTCGATAACGAGCGAGTTGACGTCGTGCTTGGTGTACGCCTGGATCTTGGCCGCATACAGCGCGATGATATGGTCGCTGATGACCGCCGCGTTCTCGTTGGCAAAGTAGGTGTCGTCGATGCCCAGGTTTGTGTAGAACCACGCGACCTCGCCCTGGACGAGCGGCGCGGGCACAAAGCCCTTCGCGGCGACCTCCTTCTCCACGAGCGTCTGCTGCGCGGCTTTCCCCTTGAAAACCGGGGTGGTGTACCCGGGGACGTCCTTGACGGTGCTGCTGTTGTTGGAGGCGAGCGGCGGACGCTGGCCGGGGACTTGGAGGGTCGACATTATGGTAAGAGGTAAGAGTCGTATACGGGCATTACTGAATTTATATGGTCAGGTCATCGTTGGCCCCGGTCACGTTTAATTAACCGCCACGGATCTTGTCTTCCCATTGCTGCTACATGAAACACACTGCGGTCCGCGTATTTAAGTCCAGGGACACGCCAGCAAAGCACGTCGTACGGTGGGCCGATGATTGGGAGAAGTTTACGCAAAGTTTCATTCACCAATACGCTTTCATACAGCGGAGGCGTCCACACGGGATATTCGTGTCAGGAGGGACGAAATCAGAAGGGCCTGGATGCGCGTTGCAAGCTCCGTCGCGGCGGCGTTGGATTACTCCTGAACTCAATGCCATCCTCGGCACGGCCTCAAAGTATTCACGGTGCTTCGGAGTCGGAGCTCTTTGTGTGTGAAGGCGGTTCCGATGCAGGTCACACTGGCGCCTACAAACACAATGGACGCGACATCCACGCAACCCCGGGTCAGTGTTCACGCGTTCACGCGCAGAGACTGGGGTAACGGTTACGGGATCTTCGCCGGCTCGCCTTCCCCAAATTTGATGCGAGTCGATCTGGGGTACAATTTACAAACCCCGTACGCGACGCGACGCGTTCGACGCAAGGCCGGGTCATGGGGTGCGATTTTCGAGGGGCGAGGGGCATGCGCGAGGGCATTCGGAATCGTTGGCAAGATGCGCAGGGTCGCCTGAACGAGGGGTAAAGACGAACAGGGTATGTGAAGAGGGGCGACGGTGCGTGGTGACACGCGAATCTTGTCGCAGACGGCGGTAGCCTGTGCCTAACACAAGCGCCGTCGCCTGCCGGCGCGGCACCGCGTGGAAATTTGCCGCCTGCCTAGTTTATCGGTACATAGACTGGCATTGGAATTTTTTTTTTCAAACTGTGGCAGGCGGTCTGACAATATTTGTCGGTTCCCCGTCAAGTAAGCATGGAGGTGTTCGTGGTTACAGTAACTTGTTTTGTGATCCTTACAACGAAGAAGATACACCACGAGATCAATTGAGTATCATGAAGGGGCCAGTGGGATATCTTTCCGCGTTCTAATTCAATGTCCGTTGAACTTGGTGGGCAGATGGGCTGGAACATGACCTACCATATCGCTCTCAGAGATAGCAGTGCCATTTTAGCCGCCCTCTCGCGAGCGGAGGCTTTAGTACTGCCTCTCCCCCGGCCGTATTCAATATTGTTTACTTTGAATGATATCAGATGACTGCAAACGGAAAAAAATGAACGAAGGGATTCTATGGTGACTCACCAGAAGCGCAAACTATCCATTGGCGGTTAACAGGGGGTCCGGTACAATCGTCGCGATACTCGATCTCGGGTGGCTGTCTTTTCAGGCTGGGCAGGACGCTTCCCATAGGTTCCAATACTTCACCGGAGACTGGTCCCGCAGAGGCCATCAACCGAGAAGCTCGGGCGACGACGGGCGGTGGCCCCCAAACGTCAGGCTTCCGGTGACGCCCAACCGACTCAGTATGCGTTTTATTGTGCGCGCGCCGTCCGTTTCTATGAATGACATTAGGGCCAATCTACATGAAAACAATAGCGCTTACGCCTGCTCTGTGGAGCTACGCCTGTCATCTGGTACGTGTCTGAATCCCGTGGAGAGGTTCGAACGTTGATTTGTGGTATAGGCTCGCGGTGTCGTACTATTCGGCATTGTTAAGGAGGAAGCCGAGAGGAGGGGCGTAGCGGGGGCACTGGGAGTCGAAGTTGGCACAATCACTTGTGGTCTCTGAACCGCAAGACTGGTGGGGGCAGCAGATGATGTACGGGCCGAGTAAACAGCAGGGGAGGAAATTGAACGGGCGCAGAGCCCACAAGCAAACTCTTTCAGCGGATTTCCAACACAGTCGCTATGACTCCACAGCTTGCATTCACGACACTTGACGGTCCGTCCCGATCCGGGAACTGCGAGGTTGAGTAACTAATGGGTATCATGCAACTCGTACTCACCAGGTTCACCACACCTACAACGAAACGTCTCGTGGATGGCTACCACCTCGTGACAGATGCAGCAGGTTTCGAGCAGGCTAGGTGTATCATAGATGACGATAGCACTATCTGGTGTGGTGGTCGCCAGTGTGACCTCCTCGCGAAGGTATCCGGAGCAGCGGTGTGGATTTCTTCCGTCAGTTTGATTGACGCGGTTAATAGGCGACAGGTTCAAATCCAGATCCAGTGCGATCTGGTTTGCAACGACCGCCAGAGACTGCTTCCCGCGATCTACGGTCCGCCAAACATACTCTCGCCGTAGGGTCAAGGGAAGCTCATCTTCGAATTCGGTCTGGGGTGACGAATCGGAACTTGAAGCTGATCTGGAAAACGGCGACGACCGCGACCACGACCGCACGGGATTCTTGGCGAAGAGGCTGGGGCGTACAGCGTCCAGAACCGTAGGATCCCTCTTGATCTCCTCGTCTGCGCGCATATGTGAAGGTAGACTGGTGGTGGAAAGGCTCTGAACATACGGTGTAATACACGATTAGCAGACAACAAAGTCTGGATCAGGGTTAGGAACTGAAACAGGCCATGAATGGCAGACTGCCAACTGGCCTTTTCACAGAGCGCATTGAAAAGACGCCAGGCTCTATCCTCTGGCTCTTGACTTTGGGCGGCATCCGACTCCGCTCCTTCTAATTGGGGCACTGTGAAACTAAGGATGAACCGATCGTCGACGTCAAGGAAAACATCCAGGTTCTGCGGAGGTTAGGTCTCCGTCTTATATGGAAGTCGGGTCGACCGACGAACCTCCAAGTCCAATGATATGCCCTGAGCAAAAAGATAATCCACCCCTGCCTGCAAAAAGAAATGAGAATTAGCCAATAGCGTAAATCCTTCTGTCACCGACAGAAAAGCCTTCGACCTGCATATTGTTCGTAAACTGCGCTGTTGCCTGAACATCACATATACTCAACCATTTTGAATCCAAGCGTGATACTACGCTTGAGGTCAACTTTCAGGGCCACCGCAAGGGGCCCTTCTGCGTTCTTCCAATACACTAATGAGGTTTTTGTCTGCTGGAAACAAAAAAAATGTTGCACGAACTTACCATCCTCGTACACAATGAAATGCACCAAGGATGTTAACGAGGAGATTCCTTCCATATGTAGTATATTCGGATGCCTGAAGAGTCCGGCCTGGTGAGCAACGCCAACATGTGGTCGCAACGGTTGTTGTACGCACATCAGTTCGCTGGAAAGTGCCGCTGTTGCTTTCAACCGCTTCGGGCATCATCAGTGCGTTGAAAAGAACGGCAATCTACACTCACCTGCTGAACCGACAGACCAAGACCACGACTAAAGACCTTGACGATGACTGCACGCCCTTCATTGTGGCCCGCATGTACATAGTAACCAGAGCGGCACCCAATCGTTCGCTTGAGCTTGAGATCCTCTTTTCGAATAGTCTACCAAATATTTCGCAAGCTTTCCACGCGCTCCCGAGAATGTCAACAATTGCACCTTGATCCTTTCGTAGTCTTCCATCTGACGGTACTTTCCGGCCCTCTTATCTGATCCACCTAGAGTTTGAAGAATTTGTTAGCAGGAGTCGCACTCTTGAGACTGCGCACCTCCCTTTGAATTCCTGATTGCCAGAGAAGTTGTACGAGACGTCGCTCGTACAACCTATCATGATAATGTCTCGCGAGCTCGTGTTGTGAACGGCAGCGTAGCTAAATAAGGAGTCAGCACCTACCGGACAGACAAACAGTTGGCAATGTGAGCTTACTGGGTGCCACCCGCCACGCCTGAGCCTGACTGAGTGCCAGTGGATCCTTCAGAGGGCGGGGGCATTTTGTCGACGATCGATAACTGGACGTGAGAGGAGGAAAGGATGTGCTAAAAAAAGGACTGTTCACGGGGTCGATAGATCTAAAAGTAAGGGGCCCAGGCTTTTACGCAGGCTTCCTGTGACGCCACTCCGAGAATGGAGGAGGTCTGCGGAGGATCTGAGTCTCTCAACATTGGCCGGACCATCAATTGTGTGCTCGCCCATGCACCCGATGGTCTCCCTTGACTCTTGAGAGATCCGGCTCTAAAATTTGGAGCCTCCGCGTAGACTGCGACCGCTACTCAATGAAGGCGGGCTTTTTGGCGTACAATAAGTAGGCAACCTGATTGCGAGAGTCTACGCTCGGCGACGCGTCAGGAGGAGTTTTTCGTGAAAGTCGAGCTCACGTTGACCCAGAAGTTGAGCCACACTACCAGAACGCCCACCAGCAAAATTGCGATTGTGCTGGGAGAGAGCATGACTCATGATCAGTGGCACGGATTGATGCGTCGCGATCAGTCGCCGGCCCGACTTCCGTTTCTTCTCTTCAAGTTGTTCAAAAAGTTGTTCCCCCTTCCTCGTCTCGCCTACACATCCCTCAATCCCGGCTCCTAGTCCGCTTTGTGATTATAAAGATCCGGTCACACCGGCGCCCTCGGGCAACGTCAGCCAAGGCAGCATAGGAGCAGGGGCTACATCTTCCAAACATCTTCGGCTCCCAATCTTCTCAGTTCTGGCCCTCGGAACTTGGATATCTCCTGGTCGCTTCTCGGAATCTTGACTGGCGACCCGGGCTCGCCGCACCTTTGGAATCTCTTCATGTCCGACTTCATTCTGGCGTTCCACCCAGAGGATATCAAATTAAACGGGGTACCTATCTGTCATGTTGAGCATGCGGACGAACCAGTCCTCAGCTGACCATACCGGTGCGTTCATATTACTATCCGTCCCGATGGGTCTGATAATTCCCGTTAGGACTGATAATCTTTTTATTTACATTCTTCGTGGAGGCTTTTGGAAACTCTTTTGCTCACATATGGTTTGTGTACATGTTGTGCACACTCAACTAAATTGGCTAAGGCATTGGAGGGCGAGAATATATTCAAAAGTGTTCCTCAAAATCGCCAAAATAGCGTTCTAAAAATAGTTTCATCATCTCCCATCAACGCGACTTGCCAGTTTGCTCTGCCTCGTAGAGTGCCTTCCTGCCCTCGGATGCTCCCTATAATTTACATTAGGGTACAAAATTGGTCATAAATGCTATCCCGGGACAGAGCGAAGCAAAAAGGGCTCAGGAAAAAATGCTAGAAAAAGATTATCAGACCTAACGGGAATTATCAGACCCATCGGGACGGATAGTACCTTTAGCTTCAATCCATGTTTACTGACCCTTCTCAGACGCGTTCAATTTGACTCGCCCCGGCTTGAATTGGCGGGGTTATATCCAAAGTGCACAGCAACGGCGACTCGTGTCGCATTTGGTTTGCAATTGGGATTGAGATAGTCGGGGTCGCACAGGTGCGTTCAATTCACCTTTAGCTTCGATTCATGTTTACTGACTTACCTCAGACGAGTTGAACTTGACTCGCACCGGCTTGAATAGGCGGGGTTGTCTCACAGTTACTTATCAGGTGCGTCCGTGTTCAATTTTGTATTGCACCATTCGTATTGACTGACTCGTCTCTCACAGTATGGGCCTCCTTTTCGACCTCCGTGTCCACGAAGCTAGGCCTGTTCTGCAGGACTAGCACCAAGGTATGTTTGATTCAATCTTATCTGAGCATCGTTTGATTGACTTGTCTTGGTCTATAGTCGTACCTGTGGTTGAGATTGTCCAGGTAAACCTTGGCCTCGCATTTTGTGGGTGCTAGTGTATCTGCAGCGGCGTCTGGTTGAGCTACATGTATGTGCTAGCGAATTATCGCCTTGAGGCTCAAGGTACGTCTTGACTTACCTCGGGATGATTTCGTAACTAACCTTTGGTTGAATCTAGATCCATCGCACCGTTCGACTCTAGCAATGCCTGCCTCGCTGCGCAGGCATTGCCCGAGTCGTTCGTTGCTGGCTTGAACTGGCTTTGTACTGGATTTATTCTCGTTGACTACAGTATTCTAGTCTACTTACAATTTGTTGGAAGTAACGCTAACCACTCAACCAGCCTGGTTGAGTGGTTAGCGTTACTTCCAACACAATTTTGTATCGACATTAGTGGACTCGGACTCAAATATCAATTCAAGTCAGTGAAGTTTTACTACGCTATTCGTTGGGTTTACACGCTGATTACATTTCTACGTAGACGCAGATGTTGGACGCAGCATTCGACGACTTGATTCTATTCCATTCTGATGTACGTTTTTTTCTTCGTTGTTCGTTTCGATCCGGCTGACCTGCTTTACTTGTACAGATACTTCTCTCTCCATCTCCCTCTCTCAAGCCCGCTCGTCCATCCTCTTCTTGACAAGAACAAGGTACGCATGCATCTCGTTTAATTCACACTCGCACTTGGACAGTTGGACTTACTCATCTAGCGCTCGGAGAAGCTACGATCCGTAGGATCGACGCACTCATTGTTCGCCGCAGACTGGCGATTATACGCTTGCGTGCTCCGTCCCTCACAAAGGCAATGCACGGTGACTTATTGGAGCTCTGCCGGTGCGCTTAATTTTCCTGCTTACTACCAGAAGCATTACTGTGTTGTATAATCCGAACTTTAGACCAAACATGTACTCCGTCACAATCAGGAAGCAGGCCATTGGCCTGACATTAAGACAAATCTATGCAGGCCCGGAATCTTCTGTGAACGAGTTCGTAGTTCTCCTCTGTAGATGGCACGAGCAAGAAGCGCGTTTGATCCTTTTGGAACTCGCTGCCTCGACGTCGTGAGTGTTTTCCAGTTGCCACCGATATTAACTTGAAGATGACCTGGTAAATACCTCCTAGCGTGCTTGACCGTCCTCGTGGATGGAAACCTGAGCGATTCTACGACTTTCTCATGGCTAATCCAGGTCAAGGCCGGCTGGAGAGGGTTTGTGGCGGAAGCTACCATTTTACTTGATGAAACATCCCCGCCAATTATTGCCCATCCGATTCATTTGGTCTCTGGTGAGGTTTGGGCAGGTCGGGCAGAACCCTCATTACAGTTCTGCCCGTTGTCCCGGCCTCTAGTATCCATCCAAGAGAGGCTCTTTTCTCGGACACCATCAGACTCTCTTTGGTTCATTCCGGAAAACATCGCACACTTGGATCAGGCATTCCCCCCGTTTACCCGACCTCCATCGATTCAGGAGAGCCATTTCTCTGGATCATCCGACTCCCAAGAAACGACGACCGATACTTCAACCGTGTGGGGCCCAGGCACGTTATCCGGAAGAGCTCTACTGGCGCTCGGCGAGGCAACGGTCCGTGGGATCGACGCACTTATTATCCGCCACAGACTGGCTACTATCCGCTTACGTGCTCCGTCCCTGACAAAGTCCATGCACAGCGACGTATTAGAGCTCTGCCGGTGCGCTCGATTTCTTTAATCATCATTGTCTGCAAAAGCAACGGTGTTGACTCAATCCGAAATTAGACCAAACATGTACTCCGTTACAATCACGAAGCAGGCAACCCAGCTGGCATTGGCGCAAATTTGTGCAGGCCCGGAATCTTCTCTGTACATATTTGTGGTCCTTCTCTGTCAATGGTCTCTGCAAGAAGCGCGTGTAACCCTGTTGCAACTCGTTGCTTTCACGTCGTGAGTACTTTCCAGTCCACGAATCATATTGTTGAGGCTTGTGCCAGATGAGCTACCCATTTTTATTCCAGGCTTCCGCTTCAGTTACGCTGCGGTTACGAGTAACGAGGCACCATCTCAGTCCCCCTCTGCGTAGATTCAGCTGCTCCTTTTACCTCGGCCACTTCGAGCATATCTACTATCCGAGTGAGACACAGCTGTACAGATGGTCTAAAGGGAACCTACTGCGGTCTTGGTGACGATATCGATGTTCGGTTGGCCCTCCAGGCTCCGGGACACAGATCGAGGGATGCTACTATATTCGACCTTCCGGGGCACGTCCACTTTGAGCGGGCAAGCAAAAACATCTGCGCCCCCAACTCGTCTCCAGTTAGCGAACCGAAGAACTGGATTACCAGGTTCGATTTCCTCCCGTCCACCGCTGCGCTCTGTATCCATTTTATTTTATCGGGCGCGTGGTCTTGGACTCCTCAAACCCTTTGCCTCCCAAAGCGGCCCAAGGCCGCATATCATCGGCGTGTGAAGATGTCGTAGGAGAACTTCAAGAAGCTGTATGCCGGCCGACCGGTTTCCGCACTCGAGTGATACAATTGCCAATATTTAGCCGTCTCCTTCAAGTTCAAAGCACTGCTTCTGAACTTTTTTGATTCGCCATAGCAATGTGGTTGTTTCTCATCAGTCAATACTGTGCATCAGACATTTACATGTAGATCTGTCGATACTTGGCAGGTATCAACTTCTTGTTAAAGCTGGACTGAGCTCGGATCTATCGCTGCACAGCTCTATGGGGACACTAGCCTCGCGTTCAAGACTCCCCAAAATCTTATTGGGGAATTCAGATTTAACCTTCCCATATAGGATTCTCCCCAACGATGAGTACTCAAATTCAATTCTGTACGGGATATAGCGGCATTGAAATTCCGCTTGTAACAAAATCAGAGCTTGCCCTTGATCATACTCTTGATTTTTTCCGGCTGGAGCACACTGAGGGGGTACGGAACAACCTGAGTGCGAACTTGCTCACTCGCACCGTCGACAGGGAGGATCTGCCCTGTGATATACGAGGCGGCGTCGCTGAACAGAAAAACGGTCGCGTTCTCGAGGTCAGAGATTGCGGCCATTCGGCCGAGCGGATAGAGATATTCGATTGAGCCGGCGCCTTTGCCCTGAGGAGTACATGTTGAAATTATTATTGAGGTTTGAACAGGTCGTGAGCGCGCACCTCCAGACGATCCATCCCTTCTGTGCCTGCAGTCGCGCCGGGGGCAACAACGTTGGAGCGGACGCCATAGGGACCCTCTTCGACCGCAAGCGCAGCAGAAAGAGCATCGACTCCGGCTTTCGCAGCGGAAACATGGGCTTGCAAAGGTGTTCCTGTGCCGAGTGAACTAAAAATTAGATAACCGAGGCTGGAACGTACCCTTGTAATGCATCATGGCGCTAACGTGGATATACGCGCCCTTCGTGGCTCGGACGTGTGCGATTGTTGCTTTTATCGTGTGATACGTCCCAAGTGTGTCAATCTCCACGACGGTTCTGAACGCATTCTCAGAAACGGCCGAGATGGGAGCGAGGAAGTTCCCGCCGGCACCTGGGATCACTGGAGTGAAGGGACTGGAGGAGTAGGGGACAGAGGGCATACCACAGATGACAAAGTCGATGCGGCCATAGGCTTCGATGGTTTTTGCAACAGCGTCCTTGAGCGCTTGCGGGTGGCGCACATCGGCTTGATATGGGAGGCATTTCTTACCCGTCGCCGCCATGAGTTCCTTCGCCGTTTGCGCCAGGCGTTCCTCCCTGAGTGAATCCCGACTAATTCCATGCGCAGAAGGAAAGCTGTAGAGCTTACCTCCGTCCAACAATGGTTGCATTAGCGCCATGGCGCATCTGTTCCAGGTCGTTAGTTTTATGCGACGGAACGTAGGATGCCTCACCATGGCTTGTGTCATTCCACGACATATTCCGGACCCACCGCCCGTGCAGAAAACGACCTTGCCGTCGAAGATCCCCTCCTTGAAGACAGAGGTGGAGACTCTCCAGGGTGCGACGAATCCTTGAGCCGACATGATAGTGATGGCTTGAGAGAGGCTTGGGCAGCTGTGAACTGAGATCCAAGCATTTCAGGTGGCATGTTCTAATACGACTGTATCCCCCGCGTTCGGTGGGGTGATAGCGATGCAGTTCTGATGTACGGAAGATGCACGGTTTAATTTTTGAAACACTGTTCTCACAACCATAAATAGGGCAACGCGAGCGAAATCAGCGCTCACAGGAGCTCGAATCCAATCTCCGGGTAGCTTCTTCTCCCGCGTGTCCGTTGCAATTTGCTTCTTGCACCTTTCAGGTATCAGATGCGTGCCTTCTGATTGAAGTGGCGTCTCTCACTCTGACAATACGCTGGCACGAATTCGTTCCGACGTTCAAGCAACAATCTGATCACGACGCTGCCTCAGAAACGATCATGATTCTCATAGAAGAGCGAATGCATTGATTTGACAAAGTTGGCAATCATTTTCACGAGAGGTAACTCAAGAGGGGGAGCAAGTAATCGCGCCGTTCAAAGCTTGGACTTGACGAGGGGATGGAATGCTGGATTCACTTTGGCCTTTGTAGCGCTCAAACTTTCGAGTACATCCTGTTATGACAGAGAAATTAGAACGATTCCTATTATGGGGGGAGAAAACTTACGTTCGTCTGCAGCGCGGATGAGTTCCATAGCGCGGTGTATTCCAGGTTTTCCTGGATACTGAAACGAAGAATCGTCATTTTTTCTGAGAGAGAAGGCGACAAAGCAGGTGTACCTATGATCCCTCGCATGCGTCATGATCCTCTTGGTCCCCGCCACAGCGAGGGGACCTTTCTGCGCTATCATGCGTGCGAGGTCAAGCGCAGCATTGATCACCTCGCTCTGGCCGCCTGGTACGACCTTGG
The DNA here is from genome assembly GCA_029203975.1 of Mycena vitilis. NCBI lineage: Eukaryota > Fungi > Basidiomycota > Agaricomycetes > Agaricales > Mycenaceae > Mycena > Mycena vitilis. Next base: position 126,276 of record JARGYF010000133.1, read on the forward strand.
ATAGAAAACCCAAGTGAAGTGCCTCCTGTGCGTTGAATATGCGCGCCGTGTATGCGAGCTCGCGTGCGAGAGACTGGTTGCCTGTGATCTTGGGGAGGTATCCGAGGATGCCAATGTCTGCCGCCAGACCGGCGTCGACTTCCTATTGTTGCATGGATGAATAGGAGGAATTTGAACGGGCGGCCCAGGCAGACTCACCTTGATAGTGAACTGCGCGTTGTCTGCGCCGTATCGTATGTCACACGCAGCGATTATGTCGAGACCGAGACCGATGACGGTTCCGTGTATGGCGGCGATGACGGGGAACCGACATCGCTCGACTGCTCCGATGGCGCTCTGAAACTCTGTGATAAAAAGGAAATTCGACAGCGACGCGCGGGCGGCGTCCGGTGCGTCAGGTTTCTGGACGACGGATAGATCGCCCACTGAAAGATGGCTTAGCCGCTGCAAGCAAAAAAAAAAAAAGATACAAGGACGCACTGTCTATCCCAGCGGTGAATAATTTGGGCAGCGCAGATGACAACACGACTGCGCGGACATCCCGCCCCTCGCGAGTGATCCTGTCGAATAGGGCGCTGTATTCCCTCCAAAATCTGATGTAGCCCAATGTAAGTTGTCTACTCGTCGGAGCAGATCGGTACTCACTCAGCAGAAAATGCGTTCACGGGTTTGCTGGTAGCGGCGCGTGAGTCTTCCGAAAGCTTTGGATGCGCTCGCACTCACCGACAGAGTTCCACATGTAGAACGTACGGTGCAGGCTCTGAGACCAAGATCCACTTTGACGCGAGGCCGTTTGCAAGAGACATTCTGGTCCGAGTCAAGGAAGTGTGGCTGACCCACCACTATGTAGGAATGGGATGGTCCCAAGGATAGTTCCACGAGTCGCATCTCGCCTTCTCTACTGATCCTGCTGGATTCGGAATCCCTGCGGGTCCTGCACTGCCAACTGTTCCAAAACTGTTCTGTTACCGGTGGATTCTCGTGGAATGTAAATCGGTAGATCCGATTACTGGGTGATACAGTTTTCACCATCCGCGTAGGAGGAGCAAGCACTGAAATCTGCACCGAGGGCCAGCCTGCAACGACTTCGACGACGAGTATGGCTGGCGGGAGATGGGCAACACTGCCACAACAGGCTGTGGGCGTGCGTGAAAAAACATGTCACGCGTCACATATCACCCTCCGTTGACCCTCCGAGTCCGCTCTTCTTGCGCTCTTCTCTCAAATATCTCTTCCAGCTGTTCGCGCCACTGTCAACAAATATCGTGAATGGCGCCGCTCCAACAAGGGCCCAGGGTCATACAAATCGCTCTTGGCTGCAATTCCGCCGAATCAGACTCGGCGGCACGGTGGCACCTCATCTGGACTGAGCTCGTCGATGGCAATTTGAAGGCATCTCCACTTGCCATTGCCACCGATACAGCGGTCTCGTATTGATACCCATCGGCGGTCTCATTGGCTCTTTTATTGAGCGTTGATACCGGGGGCACAGTCAGTCCTTCGTCCTATTTACGGCGTGCACACTCCTCGGCGGTGCAGACGAGAAGATTCGGGGGAAGCCTTTCACTGTGATGAAGCAATGCTTCAATCAACCAGAAGCTAACCAACTGCCTTTTCAGCGGTCCCTGTACCGGCGCGGTGGTGCCCTTCTTTCTTCCCTCTGGATTCCACGAGGGAATGAATCAATATCACCATCTTGAAGCATCCCGTAAATCTCCAACTCGTACCACCATTGCATCGTGCGGCAGACCGGTGCCCTGGATGCAAACCTAAAAACGTTGTTGTAAGACAGACTGGCAACGGGTAACAGGAGCACCTGTTGCATCAAGAAGAAGCGTTCAGTCCAGTTGACGCTCACAACTCTTCCGCCCATCTGAATCCGCGATGTCTCTCACCACTGTCACGAGACCGGCGAATCGGGCAGACCTTGCAACTCCAGAGCCAGGGAGTCAGGCACGAAACTGCCATGGCGTTACGACGGTCTCTGACCACATGCAGTTTAACGCTCACACTGAAAAGCAAACGATCGCCGACGGCCGTTGTTCCGCGGAGTATATTTGGACCATCGTCCCCAGTTGCTCTGGGAGCGAGCGTGTTGTGCCTGTGCGCATATCATGGTGGGCCTTTAACCCGAAACATGCGCGACTGACAGCTGACGCGACTCCCAGTTAAATATGGCTCGATTACTTGGACCCCACCCACAGACACCCCCTTCCTTGCACCCTGCACTTGATGTCGATATCAAACTCTACCAACGAGAAGGCGCCCTCGAAGTTTGATGAGGACCTCGAAGGCAACGGAGTACGTGTACTGGAATCCGAACATGCCCATTCTGGACATATGCACCGCTCCTTGAAAGGAAGACAAGTGTCCATGATCGCAATTGCGGGAACTATTGGTACTGGATGTACGTGCATGTTCGTCAGCTAAGGACCCGAATGCTCACCTCACCCAGTGTTCCTGGGTGTATGTTGATATATTCGGCCCCTCGTTTCCAGTGTTGAACAAATCTTTCCAGTCCGGCAAAGCACTTGCCAACGGTGGACCCGTTGGTGCTCTTCTGGGGTACACCATTGTCGGGAGTCTAGTGGGATTAATGATGCATGTTTCTTTTTTTTCTTCTTCCCCCCCTCCGTCTTTGACACCGAAGACGCAGGTATTCTTTGGGAGAAATGATGGTTTGGGATCCATCTGCTGGCGGTTTCATCGAGTTTGCGAACCGATACGTCGATCCAGCTTTGGGCTTCGCCATGGGATGGCAGTTCTGGTTCCAAGCTGTCATCTCAACTCCAGCTGAAATTGTGGCTGCTGTACGTTATTCCATTCCATCGAGTGCGCGCGAACCGTGCTCAAATCCAAGACAGTCGATTGTGATTTTGTTCTGGGATGATGATAGCAAGCACCTGGCAATCTATATCACCGTCTTGTTGCTCGGGATCATTATTGTCAACTTCTGCGGCATCAAATATTTTGGGGAATTTGAGTTCGGTACGTCTTTGATCTTCGACGGCGCATCTGGTGTTGATCCCGAATAGTTTTTGCGTCTATCAAGATCATAACTATTGTCGGTTTGCTGATCCTCAGTCTGGTTATTGACTTGGGCGGGGGACCGGATCATGACCGTCGTGGATTCCGCTACTGGAGAGAGGCCCCGTTCAATGACGATTTCCTGGGGCTAGTGCCGGCTTCGAAGGCTCGATTCCTGGGCTTTTGGGCCGTCTTTACTCAAGCAGCGTTTTCCTGTAAGACCGTCTTCTCCTGTCGTCGCCCCAAATGTACTCAAGTATGCCACAAGATGCTGGAATGGAGATGCTCGCAATGATTTGCTTGGAAGCGGCCAACCCTCGTGTGTCTATGAGGACCGCGGTTCGGGCCGTTTTCTATCGGATCGTTGGACTTTGTTTGTGCCTTCAACCATAATTCGGGTTTACAACTGAGTCCCTATTCCCAGTCGTTTTCTCTATTCTACTTATCGGAATGTGCATCAGTCGCAGCGAGCCCGCTCTTCTGCAGGCAAACAAGGAGGCTAGCGGGACCGCCTCCGAGTCGCCGTTCGTCGTCGTCATTCAATCCGCTGGCATCAAAGTCCTTCCGCACATAATCAGTACGTGGATAATAACTTATAGATCGTGCATAATCCTAACACTGTCGAAGACGCCGTTGTACTTACGTCCGCTTTCTCTGCTTCAAGCGAAACCCTGTATGCCTCCTCTCGCGCGCTCTTCATGCTCGCCCAGGGTGGCAAAGCTCCTCGGTTATTTGCGAAAGTCAACAGCAGGGGTGTCCCCATCTACGCTCTCAGCCTCTGCTCGCTGTTCAGCCTGTTGGCCTATCTTGCATGCGGAAAGACTGGGGCCATTGATGCTTTCAACTGGCTGACAAACATCATTGCCCTCGGCTCCATGATCACCTGGTCTGGCATCTCATTATCGCATATTCGGTGGTGTTGGTATCCCTGGCTTGCCCGCAACGCAACTTCGCCTCACAAGTTCCCATTTTATTTCAGATCGCGCTAGGAAAGTGCAAGGCTTAAGCCGAGACGAGCTTCCCTTCACTTCCTGGACGCAGCCGTATGGGGCTTACATCGTATTGGTCTCCTTCCTCATTATTATGTTCTTTAATGGCAAGTCGTCACGTTTTGTTGCATGCCTGCAAATTGGGGACTGAGTTTATTCCCTTGTTCCTAGGCTTCACGACCTTCATTGGGACTTTTGATGCTCAGTCGTTTGTGGCCGCGTATATCAACATCCCCTTCCTGGTGATTCTTTTCCTCGGCTATAAGATCGGTTAGTCCTCTGTTTCCATCCCGCTCGTCAGAATCTTAACCCCTCCAATCGTAGTGATGAAAACGAAGGTTGTACCACTGGCGACGATGGATTGCGGGACGCATTATATTGAGGGTAGCGTTGTCGTAAGTCCCACTCCAACTGCTAATGACGGCGGACAATAACGTGTCATTTCTAGTTCTCGAAGTACTGAGAGCAACGGTAAATATTTGCTCGTACCTGGACCGTAGTTGTGTGAAACGATTAATACACGGGATTTGGTCACAAGTCGTCGTTGGACTAGTCGAAGTCAATTCATTGTGGTTTCTACGCAAGTACTTTCGCTTCCCGGACATGCTGTCGATAAGAATCGATATCAAACCTTTAACTTAGTTGAAAGAGAAGGTATACGAACGAACGCGCGACGCGACGTGGAGGTGTCGTTCACCACAGCGATCACGCGCGGAGCTCAGCTTTACGCGGTAGCACGACGGGCATCTGTTGAATCATAGATCTCGTCTAAGTACAAGTTCTAGGGAATAAGTAAGTTAAAACGAGTGTGGAATGAGTAAGCAGGACATGTTACCTCTCACAAGCTGTGGTGGAAGGCTGCCACTGGAAGCAAGTGAGAGGCAAACGCGTCCGCTGTCAACTATGTATAAACATCTGCTGATCCGTCCGTGACCGAGCCACTCCGACCCGCTCCATGGCTCTCAGCAGCCAGGTGTCAAGGCTGGAACCAACAGCATCACCCTGGGAGGATTTGCGAGGATAAAAGTGCGAATGAAATGGAACTTTCCGTGGCAGTCGATCAACCGTGAGAATGCAACCGTGGGAATGTGGTTGTGCTTGGCGGCAGTCTCAGACCAAGCTTGCCAAAAACCCCGATGAAACGGGTGACTGGTACAACAATGCTCAAAAGACATTGTATCCAAGAAGATAACATTCGAGCACGTGAAGAACTTTATGACATAAATTAAACGCGCAAACGATTCTCCAACGATTCCCACTCCGAGGCAGCGATGAGTTTAAACGGGTGTAGGCTTGTTATCATAGGTTCCGAAAGTTGTGGTATCGTCCTTGTGGAACTGCAACTGGGTCGTGTTCGTTGCCAACTCATAGTTGTTCCCGCTGCCTCCGACCGCAGTCGAGCTCTTCGTCCCGAAAGAGGTTGGAAGCGCCGTCGCCAATCCATTTTTGCCGTAAGAAATGTCGCGCAGGTGGTCACGATTGTTCAGCCTACAAATGATCAGCAAACGAATGGTTTTAATATCAGGACACGGACGAGCATAGCAGGGACAAGGAGTACACTGTGTGTTTGAAACAAGTCAGGGCGCGTCGCACTGTATTGAGGTTGCATACCTCGGGGAAGAACAAGTACGAACGGTCCGAATATCAACGTGGTTGCTTCTGTGGCCCACTAGGATGCAATCAGCCATGGGACGTATGAAGGATAACAGTGATCACGACTTACCAACGCAATAATGGGGATCAAGCATAAGCTAGTAGGGCAAGAGTTAAGCGTCACGCGTGCAGAAGTTTTTAAGCCTAGATCTTACACCTCAAGCAGACCTGAACAAAGAACAAGGCTCAGGATAACTAACCATTGAGAAAATGGCAGCCTCACAAGTGTTAACGACATATTTGATGAGCGTGTAAATGACATGCTGCGTTCTGGAAGCCTCGGGTAAGCCAAAATGCAGAGCACAAAAGCAAGAGCAAACTGACGAATGGATCTCGCTGCCCCGAGCGTGGTCTCGGAGGAAGTAGATGGAACTCGCAGCGATGAGAAAGTCTGCGGACAACTCCAATCCGAAGAGTGTCATCACGTATGGCTTTTGTTCGCCTTCGTTGAGAAGAGAAATCGGGAAGTAGAAATATAATGCGCTCACGAAGTCGTTTGTTCCCCCCGTCACCCGTTGGAATGACAACCTGTACTGAAGTTAGCGCAAGCGGTTACATCACTACGACTACAGACTCACGCAACCTTGGTGTATACTAGGGGTGGAAGAAGTTATGTCAAGACGTGTTACCAAAAGGGTTGAGAATATTTACGAAGGCCCATTGCTAGAAAGGGTTAGTTATTTGATTATTGGAAGGATATTATAGGATATTTCGACGTACCAAATTGAGCGCAGGTGAGGAACATCTACATCTCGCAGTTCACATCATTTTTGCGAATTGAGTTGAAAGACATACGATGATGCAAGGCAAGATGAGTGACTTTCCCCTGTTACCCCCACCGACTGTGTGGTCATGAATGAACTGAATACGTATGCAAGTGGTGGGTGCGCACGGATGTAGACGCGGTAGGCGAAAAAGCTAGAAGGGGTAGCTCGACACAGGTTCAAAAGGCAGAAAATCCACATACGATTGGACCATGAAAGCCACAAATGTCTAAGCAGCTCGTTAGTGATACCAATATGTAGCATACACCCTGCACATACACTCAAGCCGATCTCAACCTTGGTAGAGAATTATTATTTATTGAGATCAAGGCACGATAGGGTGGGTACCTACCACGATACTCCTACAAAAGCGCCGTGAGTATCAGAGTGACCCGCGGCTGCAGTTTCTTACCAGATAGTGGGCTCGGCCAGGACGTTCAAGTCCCCGAAATTCGAAATCGAATAGAAGTAGACGCCATGATTGATGAGAACCACGGTGAGGAGCTCAAGGATCCTACAAAGGGCAGTATAAAGACATGCTCCGCGGTCAATTATATAACTAACCAGAGCACCGAAACCTGAGTGGGATGTGTATTAAGAGATTTATGAACTTGAATATTGGGGGACTTAACTACTCACAAATAGTTTGACGAACCACCCATCGCGCTTGCTGTGCTCGGCGAAATACAGGAAGCTCTGCATTGAATTTATGCCAAAGACGCTACACGCAGAATGGGTAAGAATCGCAGTCGAAAACTCGATTACTAGCAGCTTAACCTACACGCTGGCAAGAACGACGCCGATGTACAAGGAGCCGAGGGTGTTATCGAGAGGGATTGGCGAAGGCATCGTAGAGCTTGACTTGGAGGAGCGCTTCCGCAGGCAGCCTTGGCTCCCTTTTAACCGGTGTTGACACGTAAATTGAGATAAGTATAATTAGGCTCTTCTTGACGCAAGATCTGGACAGCCGTGCGGCCGTCTCCTGGCGCGTGATATGCCAAAAGGTCGACTGCCAATCGAAGGACTTGATTTCCATAGACGTGCCAGTTTCCACATATCATCGAACCCATCGCCTCTCCTCTGATGCTGCCCACGTCGGTCGCGGGGCTTCACAGTCATTGACACCAGGTAAAAGCGCTCAAGACCCCCTCGGCGGATAAGCATCATTCAGTGTGATTGGGCGCAATTTTGAGGATCCAGAATCCCGCGGTCACACCGCAGGGAACTTGATCATCGGTGAAATTGTTCATCTTTAGAGAAGGCGACCTGCTGCCTAACACCGACTCCCGAGCTTGAATTTCACAACGGTCTAGCTTTCACAGTAAGTAGTAAACAAGGACAGAGTTCATAGCCATCACTGCACTGCAACTGGCTTCACCAGCAGCGGCAATTGGGTTCCTGCCTCCGGGTGACTCAGAAGTATGGGGCGGATAACGATCCCTGTGTCCTTCTGCCCAATTTCAGCTCTCGGCACAGCCAACTCAAACTCGAAAGAGCGAATAAGGGTGAAGAGAAGGGCTTTGATCCTGTGTGAATCAAGATCAGTCGAGTACGAGGAATCGAGGATTCAGACCGCGCACTCACTCGGCGAGCGCAAAACGGTAGCCAATGCAGCTTCGAGGGCCACTGATAAATGTCATCATGTGACTGTAGATACCTGGGATAGGCTTGGAGACGGGTGCTTCGGTGTCCCAGCGCTCCGGTCTGCGAAAAAATAGATGATGAGAAAAAGCGCTCGCATCAAGTGATATCACCGACTTGAACTCCATTGCATCAGATCCCCAGATGGTAACATTGCGATTAACAGACGTGATCGGAATGAAAATCAGTTGGCCCTTCTTGATTCTGCGAAGGGATGTTGAGTAGCGCATGCGGTCTGAAAAAATCCAAACTTACTGCAGAGTCTGATGAGCTACACCATGCGTGTCTGTGTAGGGCGTATCAAGAGGGACGACGTCGTCCTGCAGGGCGATCCGGTCTGTCAAGGGGATTGGTAAGTGAGAAGAGCCTAAAGTTAAATGCACGCACTAATGTCGGTGACAGGCGAATGCAGACGCAGAGTCTCGCGGACAACACAGTCCATGTATGGCAGGCTGTCAAGCTCGTCCAGCGTGGGTTGATCCGTAGTCACCGCCAATAGTTCATCCCGAAGCCGACTTTGTGCAGCGATGTTCTGGGTGAGGGCCAACAGTGCCCACGTTACAGCGGTACTAACGAGGCGATTGGCGCGAATCCATGACCGAACTGGGCGAAAATCCATACCTGGTCGTCTCGTGCCCGGCCACCAAGAATGTAGGCACCTGTCCGTCAAATCATTATCGGATGGACAGAAGAAAAGAGAGAGCGGCACCTCTGAAAATGTGTCAGTCGGAAAATGAGAGAAGATACAAAACGCGTACGGGCCAAAACATCCTCCTCAGAGAGCCGCTGACTATCGGAAATATCTTTCGCCGTATTCGCCCGGACGAGCAGAGAGAGTAGATCACGACCACGTCCTTCATCGAACGTCCCACCCTCTTCCGCCTCTTGTTTACTGTCTTGGAGAATTCTGCGCCCGATGCTCATCATTTGGGCCTGCGACTCGGTGGCAATTCTGTCGGATTTGGTACGCTAAAATGAATATAAAGTTAGGCAGGCATTAGAGTTTGGGCTCAGTACACACAATATGCCGAAGGATTGGGAACTGTTGGCGCATGATGCGCCAGATGCTGATGCCAGTTTGCAAAGAACACAGACGCTCGAAAGCCTCGATAAGCTCGTCGGGAGCTGCGTCGTCCTCAGCCTCCAGCGCATGGATGTCGTAGTTAAATCCTGCCCGCTTGGTATGAGATTCTGCCAACTCAGCGAAGCGAACAACAGACCTGCGAGTCCGATGATATCCAAGGACGTTTTGCTCAGCATCCCTAGGGCTTCCACGCGCGCCACCCCACCGTTCTGGGCAGCCTGCTTGTTCCAGATGTCGCGAAGCTAGTAATTGAAGTGTGAGTTTCGTCTTGATGAATGAGCGATAAACTCACCTCGATCGACTTGTAAACAAATATATCGGTCAGCGCACGGACTTCCTTGGGTCCAAATGCAGGGTTCTAGCAGAGTGTCAAAGGAGTTTAACTGTGGACACGCGCGAATACTACCATGATTTTGCGCTGGTTCGGGAAGTCAAAGACGGGACCAGAAGTGACAAAATTTACCTACCTGTCTCTTATGATCTTCGTTCTCAACGACGAGAATGCCTATTGAGATGGGTGTTATCATTTGGCCCGACGATGATACTTGTAATATGATCCCACCTGGTCCAACAATCCTGGCCAAGGCCTCCCGGGCGACGTCGCTTTTCTGGTAAATGGAAGTGGCTGTAAGCATATGCTGGATGGCTTTCGTGTCCGTGGTCAATAGGTCACATTGTCCCTGCCAAAGTATGAGCCTCATTTGCGCAGATGCCTCAGGAATCTTACAAGTATTCGGTGGATCCGGAAGGTGTTTCCGTATTGGGCGATCCAGCGTTCTATCAGCCCCGAGAATTGCTGCGTGGCTTTCAGCGAGAACTGGTCGGTAGAGTAATGGGTACACCCACGTCGTTCACGAGTTCTTGGGTGTTGCCGTATAGCCAGTGTGCTCCAGGCGGACCAGGCAGGTTTCGCAGCGGTGAAGTGAGGTGTGCATGGAGGGTCTTGACGACGAGGTAGACGAGATATGAGGCGACAGTTCCGAGCAATGGCTTGGTGAGAGACGACATGGTAAGCAGAGACGACGGTCGACGATGACTCGAGTCGCTTTCAAGGTGCTGCTTGGGTGCTGCACGCTGACCACAGCCCTGAGAAGCCTTACTTCTCCCGCACGCTATTCTTGCCTCCGCTGATGGCAGTATCACCGATGCTACATGACCGTGGGTGAACAAAAGCGGCGAACGCCAAAACCCGGCAAAGGTCGCCGATCTTCCCACGGCTGACAAGGGATCAAAAGGGATCAAAGGTGTGATCCAAATAGCAACTACTTGCCTAGAAGGGGATCGCCCGATTTGCATGGACTCTGACCTACGCTGACTAGGTTTCTCCTGACAGAGAAGAGTCTGGCTCAAAGTTACAGCCAGCTAGGTACTGGAGAAGACAGATAATCATCTGGAGGAGGAGGTGTTGATCATTTCTTGAAGCAACGCAATAATAGTCCGGCCGAGGGGCTCCAATAATGACCGACCTGCAAGATTGCGCACTATACATGGCGTGTTAGAGTTGGGGTAAAAAGAACTCTACGAGGCATCGCGGAACGATGTGTATATGGAACCGTAGTGTGGCTGTTCTGGTCCGTGCGAATTGTCGATGATGGACTGAGATAAAATAGTACATAGATTCAAAATAAGGAGTACGAATTGGTCTGGCTCGAATATCAATGGTCTCCAGGAATGAAAACTACCATCTCTGCTTCTGATATTCGAAGCGTGCCATATCGATCAGCCGGATTCAGATTTGCGAATTTCGTTGCAAGGATTTTTATTGACGGAAAGATCTAGTCCAAGAAAGCATATTCAAAAGTCCACAAGTACGACACTCTCCCGCTCAAGAAATGCGTGCTCTCAACGTAAAGCAAAGACCTTGCAGTCAAAGAACCCAGAAATTCGTCAACCGTTCCGCTGCTTGCGCTGGAGATAGCCAGCCACGAGAAGGAAAACAAAGCCGGCGAAGATGGTGACCTAGGAAGTGTGAACGACGTAGGCACATAAAAAGATAAATGTACCCCGCTGAAAATTATCGGCTGGATCCAAGTGTTACGAAGAAGTGCGCCGGAGATTGGATTTCCGGTCAATAAGGTAAAACTGCAGACCAAGCTCATCATACCGACCCTCGAGCTTAATCAACACCTTCAGACGACGCAATAAGATGAACACGCGAGAGGCGCATACCCGATCTCCCCCACGTTGCGCGAAAAGGAAGCGGATGTCGGGACCGAGAGGGATATGAATCCACCACTGAATAACCCGTAGAGTATGGCGAAAACAATTATCCCGGCGTCCGATTTTGCCCCAAGAAAAGCGAACGCCATGATCCCCGAAATGAACGTCAGCGGAAGTATGACTGGCGAGCGATCAGCGTGACGGTTGGATAACTTCCGGAGAAGGAACAAAACTTACCCGGAAATGGGCCCCACATATCTGAGAAGACCATGGGAAGCGTTCGACCAAAGAATCCCGCAGCGTTGAGGATGGACACCTAACTTCTCAGTAAAGGAACGCCAGAGCCTCGTTTCGAACAATGCGTACCGCGTTAGTTTGAAGGGTCCTCGAAGCGTTGTGCTCGACGGCATATAATTGGATGTAGAAAACTTTGAAACGACGGTCAGTCAAGTACTTGGTAGGCTTTGGACGATATGCAACTTGGAACAAAGAGGCCCCAGAACGTTACGGCTTCCCTGAGAGGAGTTCAGTTCGGGCACACGTGAAAGCAGTGTACGAATTCATTACCCAATCAAACAGATCCAGAACGGTATATCCTTCAGGATTACCCTCATATTGCCAGCGGAAGGACGAGGAGGGAGGCGGGTTTTCATGATCAAATTGGCGATTAGGAGAAGGCCAAGGTCAAGGAACGATACCGCTCGTACACCCCACGCGAAGCCTTTGCTCGCGAAGAGGCGGTTAATCATGAGGGGGTAGATCACAGCTCCAATCGAGGATCCTAACCAGATATTTGAAACGCCGAGTCTGAGACACGGAAAGTACCTGAGAGAACAGCTCCTATAGCGACCGCGCGTCTTCGCTTGAAATAATGGGCTACGATGGACAGACTGGGTAGAAAGATGATACCTAAACCATACTCAGGGTAAGCAGATCGGAGATAGAAGCGTCGCAACGTACCCATTCCGATGCCCATCCCAATGGCCTGGGCGAGGAAGTTTTGATAGTAGTGGTGGGGCCTGGCAAGAGACAAAAGGAATGACGAGACGAGGTATAGTGTGCTGCCGCCTGCGAGTAGTTGCCGAAAGTAGCCTTGATCGAAGAGCTACGTAGAGACTCAGTATTGCAGAAGAGAGCGTCGCAAAACAATTTATTACCCTTCCGCTGATGATCCCGACGGAGAACAAGAAAAAGATTTGGACGGAGCTAGAAAATTCAAATGAAATCATATTGACAGGAGACATGAAAGCAAAGCACCCTATCCATGAGATGTCGGACGCAGGATGCTCGCTGAGAAAGATACGTGTGTAGTAATCTTGGTAGACACCGAAAGACTGTATAGCACCTGGAGCGCATAAAAGTCTCAGAGCCACTCAACTAGTGTCGCAAATGAATACTCACCGAAAGTGCAGAATGTGACCATCGCGCTGGGGAGACGAACAAGAGTTAGAGTCTGAGGTGTTCTGGAGAGACAAACTTACCCTCCTGCGACTGTGAGCCACGCGTCTCGCCCGCCTTCCGGAAAGACATCGCCAGCGGGAGCAGGAGCGGCCTCTTTGTCGGGGGAGTCCTTCAGGCCAGCGGTTTCCTTAGTGGCAGCGAGCTCGTCTACAACGCCTGAGTCTGTGTTCGAGTGAGACTGGGACATGGAGGGCTGTCGCAGGAAGCTGCGCGCAGAGAGCACAGTCGGCTGTGACACAGACACGACTCATCGCCGACCCTGTGGGTCATTGATTTGCTTCTGCCGCTTTCTCATCAAAAAGTCCAGAGCTGCGCCAAAAAAAGCCAACCGTGGGAATTCTGCGCTACTATACGGCGGATCAACTGAGATTTCAAAAAAAAGTACTGTTTTCGTGGGCGCATGAGGGTGCATGCTGGCCTCGTGGACTGTTCGTCCGTGCATATGACGGTGCCCGCAAAAGAGAAAGTCAAGCCCCGTCGGCCGTTATACCGACAGCATACTACAGAGGCTATACGACATGCTGCCAGTGGTGCTTCAAAAACGTCAGCTCCGCTATGCACGGGAGCTACGAAAATTAGTACTGACTCTCCCGAGTCAGTTGCCTAGAACTCTTCCTAACGAATGCTATCCTGGTTTTCGTGCAAGCTGGGATACTATTAGAGGATGTCAATCGCGCGCCACAAGCATGATTGAGCACCGTGATCTTCCCAAGATATACCATCTCCGCGCTATAGGTTCAAAAGATGATTCGTCTTCTTTCACGCGTATGCAAACCTATTTTTCGTGTTTTGGAGGTTCGTGGCACAGCAACTGAGAACTGAGCGCAGTCCGGGAGATCTTCCATTCTGGTTCCATTCTTGGAAACATGACCCCAATGTCCCCGGTTCGTGCTCGGCAGAACTTCACCGCCGGTTACACAGGGTCAGGAAACGCCCGCGGGGCCGTCGTAGGCTATTTGAGTATTGCCGTCTCACACGGAACCTGCGAGGATCTCGGCGTGGAGATGCATCACGTCTCCGTCCTGGTGCTAGAACGCTACCTCTGGATTCATTGGAGTACAGTTTCGTGTGACGAGATGTCGAACTTGAAGGTCCGAGGTTGATCGCAATCGCAAGATACTCACGCCTGTATGCCAGCACGTGACCGCGTTTCCATTCAACCATGAACTTGTTTTTTGAAGGTGCCCGTATTTACTTGCAGAGTTTTTTCGAGCGTCACAGTGAAGCCCAAAATTTCATAATGCACATGTGTTTGTAATTTATGTAAATGAAACTAGAGCTTGGCAGACTCGTGCAAGGGGAGAGTTGCAATCCAATTAGCCCACGCCGATGAAGACAGAATTGGAGTGTGAATGTATGGCTCGCAGCCATTCTTGTCCAGGACTCGGTCGAGAATACCAAACGCCTTGGTGAGCGCGTCCACCTCTTTTGCCATGGCGTTTGCCCGAGTTATTAGACCGTGCTCCACATACCACGCGAGGTCTTGAAGAACAGCGCTTGCCTCGTAGACAGCAACCAATTCCGGTTCAACATGCGCGTCGAAAGCGGCTTCGTATGCCATGCGCTGGCCGATTGCGATTATCAGAGGGATGCAACGGGGCAAGAGGGTTTGGTTGAATTCCTCCGAGCGGTGATCTCTGCCCATTTTCTGGAAAACCGCGTGCATTTCAAGGAAGGTTTTGCCTTCGTGCATGGAAAGCAAGGAGTTCGGGTGCCTCGGAGCGGGCAGTTGATACCGCCCGATGAGCAACTCGGTGGCCAAACCTGATCGAAGACGTGAATGGCGCAAATATTTTGAAGTAAGCAGATTGAACGCACGAATGCATAGGACAAGGACGTCTCCTTCGGCAATTGTCATGCCGCGCAATTCGGACTGCGTAGCAGAAATTCAACCACAGAAGGTTCAACAATTCGACTATCTTACCTCGATAGACATCAGCTGATTCTCAGTGAATAAGCCCCTTGCACCGAGACGATCGGTCAGCACAAGGCTGCTTTCGCGCCAGTGGTGCACGGCAATAGTTTTGAACACGTCTGCAAGTCCGTTGCGTATATCCAGAGCTTGGACAAGGTTGCTGTTGTCAGGCGCCGAGAAATAGGGGCGTATTTCTCTGTAGAGCGCTTCGAGGGTGGCCGCCTGGCTCAATGCTCGAAGAATCGGAGCCTGGGTCGTCCTGAAGGACAGGATCGGCGCGGTAACGCCTGCAGAGTTGGTCACCATGCGTTGCTTTGCATAATTGGCAGTAATATGGGCAGAGATGCGAAGCCCGGGGATGACCATGGCGCTGAGAGACGCCGAGCCCACCCCCAAGCGCCAGATAGTCGATAAAAATTGCAACCTGGGGGAGAGTTTCGTGTCTAAATTCCCGATAAGGGCTGTCGCCGGGAGTTTAACATGGTTGAAATAGGTGATGGCGTGTCCCATGGGTCGAGTGCCAGCCCGGTCAGGCAGAGATCTGGTCACGACCTGTGTGAGTGTTTTGCAGGACTCCAAGAATAGGCGACGTACCGGCAAGAAACGCCGGGACACATGTTTTTACCATCGTTCAGGTCAACAGCAAAGGGGCGGATACCACGATCCGAGCCTTGAATGATGAGTTTGGCGAGGATTATCGCCATTTTGGGGATTCCGCCAGCTACTATGGTGGCCGGCATGAATCTATGCATCCAAAATCAATCAAGCCCCCAGGAAGAGCACAAAAACCCACTTCGCAGCTCCGGCGTTCGGTGTATGAAAATCGAAACCGCCGTCTTCGAGCAAAGTCGCAGTGGTTTCGATGTTCTGGGAGTCGAGTCCATGAGCGGTCTCGGTCAACATGTAATGCCCTCTGATGATGCGATCAGATATTTTTGAACATGAAATCTGGCATTGATACGCACGAGATCTCGAAGGCGAGAAGTTTGCGGCAGAGTTCAGCTACCTCTGGGCGATCGATGTACTCGGCCAATGTTCCAATAGTAAGATTCACGTGAATCGAGGCCAATGCGCTTGCAGCAACGTCGATGAGGTTGATTGGGTGGAAGCCAGCGTCCCAGAACTTCTCCGAGCAGGTGAACACATCGGAGGGAGTGAAATCTGCGATTGTCTCAGCGTCGTGAATGTAGATTGGAATACATAGAGCATACTGAAGGACATTGTGATTGCTTTGGTGCGCTCATGGACAATTTCCTGGCGCTCGGCCTTTCCAAGATTGAAGTCGTAGAGAGCACAGGCGAAGAGGTCACTGTTGGCTAGCGCGATTTGGGCAGACATTGGGGGGGTGTACAGAACAGCACAAGAAAGTTGGGATCTATAATAGATGTCGCTATAGATCTCGACCCAGCTACAGCCTTACCACATCGATCTTCGAGACTCTCAAAAGAATCTGATTGAACTGTTAGGATTCCAACCGTGGTCATGCACTGGTTGGATATTCATAGACAAGGCTTGAGCAGAGTAAATGAGAGCGTACGTTCGTCTCGAACGAGATAATCATCGAGATTGATATGACTTCTGTGCCACGGACTCGTATCAGTATCATTTGCGAAGAGCTTCTTTGCGTCGAAGCGGCCGTGTTGCCTAGGCCGTCAAACGTAGAGAGGCCCGGCCTGCCACGTCAATGGAGAAGACCGGTATTCCTATTCTAGCCTATTCTCAACCAGTCAACGATCAGATCGCCCGTTGGAGGAGACGATCAAGGAGAACAGCCGCGGGATGGTTTGAATACACTGGTGTAAAGCGCCAAAACGTCTAAATGTGAACAAAGACTTGAAGTCGTGTACAGAAAATGAGAACTTCCTTTCCATATTCTCGGTTCGGTGGGTGCCAACTCTGGCAAAAAGACGGCAGCAGATAAAAGTGGTTTAGAAGGAGCCGGAAGTTCTGTATGTCATAGCGTAACACAGTGGAGGAGGGCAAGTCCAAGTCGGCGCGAATCACATGTACACCCAGCTAGAAACGGACGAGGTGCGTTACGAATGAAGGAGATTATAAGCAATGTAGGCCGGTGGATGGAATGGATGGAAATACAAGTACTGGTGAAGCAATCACCAATGGATGGTAGACGGCCAGCGTGCTCATAGTAGCACGTACGGTGACGCACCATACAACAGCCAGATCGGGTGGGGTGAAAATCGGAGCCGTTGGACTGGCTAGAGGAATCACAGGGCACGGAGACGAAGGAGTTTTGACTTGGGTTGAGGGGGGAATTCTGAGTGGCGCAAACATGGTATGCATGGCGCTTCAATGGCGCTTGCAAGCGGAAACGCGTGGACGGCGAGCGGGAGCCGCCTGAGAGGACGGTTGAAGCAGCTTTGGGGCAGAATGGATTTATGCGAGCGCCAGCAATGACGCGAGGAAGTTTCGATACGGGTCGAGGGCGGAACGCTGAGTAGCGGCAAAATGGCATGGTGGGCCGGTGGCGTTTGCAAAAGCCCACCTGCCTTTTTCGGCCATTGGCGATTCGGCGATGTTCGGGCCTTCGGCTTTTCAGCAATGCAACAGCAATGTCAACTTCTCTTTACGTCGTCTTCAGTGCGCCTCCCTCGGAGGTTTTGGTTCTCTCATCCCGGGCTCTGAAGCAAACCTCCCCGAAAACCCGCTTGGTGGAACTGCAATGCAAATAAATTCCTTGCCTCGTGAGGATCGTGCCGATGCCAGTGGATTTTGGGTGGATCCAAGATTGATTCAACGGACGCCCCGATGCTGGCCAGCGAGTATGCACTAGGAAGCAAAGATCCAGCACCATCCCATGGCCATGGAGGAACTAGTCATAGGCGTAGGCTCGAATTCCCTGTCGCGCTTGCTCGCCATCCGGCGGTGAAAACAGCGCCTCGAGCACAACTACAGCGTTCTCGCTCCACGGCAGGAAAAGAGAGGACGCACTCTCGCTCCTTCTATTGGCGCCTTAGCAGCCGGCGCGGTCTACAACTCGCAGATAGTGCGTCCCTCTCCATCCTTTCTTCCTCTTTCTTTACGACTGGCCAGCTAATGGGATAATTTCCCCCAGCATAGCCGCTCTTGCGCTCCGTCGCGCACACGCACCTTGCTGTCTGTGTAATCCGCCGCGTCGCCGAGATCACGGCGTTGGTGCGCATGGTCAAGCCGCGTATTCGCCTGTTTTCTCAGCTGCTTCTGGTTGTTGCCCGCGCCCTCTTCTACCGCCGGGTTGTTACCCTCGGCGCCTCCTCCACCACCTCTCGCTTCCCCCTCCCTCGTCATCTGTCCGCGTCGTCTGGGCGGCTTTGCGGACTTGGTGGGTGCGGGATCCGGGGAGCACGCTGCCGCCGAATCGCACTCACCAGATGTTGTTGTTGCACGCTGGCATGGCGCAAGCGCATTCTACTGCTCGCCTCGCCCCCGCGCGTGCTGCTGACCGATGCAAATCGGTTAGTCTTATTCCCTTCTTGCGCTCTACGAGGTAACTGACGATTTTCACAGACGAGCACACAAACCGGCTTCCCTCTGTCGACCGCGCCGCCGCCACGCGTCTCGCGTCCTCGCTGCCCGACGTCTCGACGCTGCGCGCCGCTATTCGACTTTCATCACCACGCATGCCCATCCGCCGTCTCACGCTCCCTGCCCCGACCTGGTGTCTGCACCTCCCCCGCGGAAGCGCGCGCGTCATACCGCGCTCTTTCAGCACGCGCCTCGCGAGGGATGTCCGTACCGAGACGTCTGAATGTCGGTGTAGAAGGCGGCGGAGGGATGAGGAGTGCGGCGACCGTCAGCAACGCGCCTCTGGCTGGCGGTACCCTCTCCCCGCCGTCCGTAGTCTTCGAAGCCGTCTTCTCCGCCGAAGCGCTCTACTGTTTTCCGTGAAACCGAAACCTTGGTCGTCCCCTCCATCGCAATATCAATACAGGGGGGTGTGAGTGCGCCTCGCGCTGGCAATATCTTTTTATCGTCGTCCGTCGTCTTTGAAGCCGGCTTCCCTGTCGAAGCACTTCACTTTCCTCGACTAAACCTTGGTCACTTGGTCGCCCGTTTCCCTGTCGCCGCGCAGGCTACCCGCTCGGATGGCGACATTACCCGCCCGCGCGACGCGTACCTCTACGCTCAGCTGTCCTGCGGGCTCGCTTCTTACGCCCCCGCACGCACAACTCGCGCGTTCATCGTCGCTCGCCCCCCTCTCCTTTTGGGGTGCCGCACCCGGCCACCGCGCAGCGATATGGAGAAGGAGAACGCATGAACGCGGGGCTCGTGAGTCACCAAAACGTCCCGTGCGGCGATGATCGGACCTTCGGCTTCACAGCGCTCAGAGTCTCAGCGACTCGTTCTCAACGCCTTTGCGCCCTTTCTGCGCCTCCCTCAGCACTGTTGGTCTTCCCATCCCGGACTTTGAAGCTCTCTGAAAGATCAGCGCTCAGCTATGGGGAACAGCTGCTTGGTCAATAAACCCTTTGAAAAATGACGCGTCACATCCTCGAACGATCTCGGATTCCAGCGTAAACCGGACACCCCGGCGCTGGAAGCGTGCATCCAGTGCTGCCATCAAGGAGGCGGAGGCTCGCGTGCCCTTGCTCTCGCCCCATGATTACTCACCAATCTCCACCACTTTTTTTCCCCGCTCTGTCCCTCGCACAAGCTCGGCGGCGCGGCGTACAGCTCGAGGAAAACACTGCGACAGCGTCGCTCCACCGGGGCATTCACCTCGAGAAAGCGCAGAGTCGTATCGTGCGCTTGCTCTTTTACCACACTCTCGTCGTCCTTCAAGCCAGCCCAACGCGCTCGTCGTTGTTTGAGGCCTGTGCGCCGCATCTCTCAAACCCTTCAGCGCACACTGCTCAATGCTTTAGCTCGCGTCCCCTGAGATTGTGCGTCTTCCTGCCCTTTTTCTCTACCACGCGGCTAACAATATATCTTGACTCACTCAGACGCTCACGCTCGCATCCCCCTCCGTCGGCCCTGCTCTGACGTGCCTCGGCGCCTGTCCTTCGCCGCCTCCACTCTCTCGCTTCATTCACTGCACCAAGTGGCAGCGCCGAAATCTGCTTGCCAATCCGTGAAGCTACTGTATATTGACAGATGGACCACCACCAGATCACGTTTGTCGCTGCCATTCCCAAGCCGCGCACTCTGCGGGCCCCCGCCGTACGTTGGAGCACCTTTCCTCGACTGCGCGCCTCCACACTCGCCACGCATCCAACCACCTTCATCGACCACCCACAACGCGGCGGCGCCGATGATACCCCGAATGTGGGATCCCGAGGCGACGCCGACGCAGGATCACACGCCGGCGGCCGCGGCCTTGCGCGCGCTGGCCATCAGTCAAGACGCAGTCTCCCTGCAGCTCCCTGCAGCTCCCTGCCCACTCCGCATCTGCTGGCGGACTTCAACTCGTCAGTCCGTTTTCTCTGTGCTCTATTCCATACGATATAACTAACGACATTTTTTTCAGACGAGCACAACACCCTTGTGCTGCTCCCTCGGCTCCCTCTGTCCAGCTTGGATCTATAATAGATGTCGCTATGGATCTCGACCCAGCTACAGCCTACCAGATGGATCTTCGAGACGCTCCAAGGAAGATCTGATTCGACTGAGATGATTTTGACCCTGGTCTATCACTGGTTGGATATTCATAGACAAAGTTTTCAAAGAGAGTAAATGAAAGTGTCCGTCAAAGGAGATAATCATCGAGATGGATATGGCTTCTGGTCTGTGCCACGGGCTCGTGCGTTGGCGTATCAGTATCATTTGAGAAGAGCTTCTCGTCGTCGAAGCGGCCGTGTTGCCTAGGCCGTCAAATGCAGAGGAGGGGCCTGCCACGTCAATGAAGACGACCGGGATTCCCATTTTCAGCGAGTCGACGATCAGATTTGTCGGTGGTAGGAAGCTCGGAGTTGACCTGTCTACCGCTGTTGAGAGATGAGCCCGTGAAGAGCGTGAGGTAGATAGACTTGTGTTGGGAAAGAACAACGTGTGACCGTGCAGCTTGATGGGCGCGGTACGGGTGCAATGGCGGTGCGATTCTGATTCTGGGCTGCCTTTTCGTTTCCTTTTGTTCCAACGAAAGTTTTCTACTGGCGTAACCTCGGTACCACCCGTGTACATCGCCAGAAGCTGATCTCTACCCGATGAGATTGATGAGGCGCGGGAGTTGAACAGTTGAGCTGAGACGCTATGTTGAAAATTCCACAATGGCCCCGAGCTTATCTTCTGTTTGACTCCACACTCCTCAAGCTCGCACGAGTATATCTGTACATGTTTCAGGTGGCTCTCTCACTGCGAACAGAGGCCAGAGTTCAACTTGGCGCGCTGAGTTGAAATTTCGCAGTAGCAGCAGCTTCCTTGCCTCCTCCATTGAATTCGACAACTCTTCGCTGTCGCTCAGAAACCACGGCGTATTTCACATACCGGCCGAGATTTCCGTCGGAGCGCTCAGAGAGGGCTCCAAGCTTCGCCGTTGATTATTTCCTATGGTTGAAATTTTGCAGGAGCTGCTTCCATGCATCCTCCATTGAATCTCAAACCACGGCATATTTCACATAGTTCCCTGCCGAGATGTCCGTCAGAGCGTTGAGCGGGAGCTTCAAATGCTTCCCCGTTGATTATTTCCTATTTTCGGTTGAACATGCATGCGATCTCACCGTAGAAGCGGCGTATAGCACAGCTGTCCTGCCCCCTGGACGGAGTTCGATGCTTCCTACCAATCGTTTCCACCTGATGAGATGATTTGCAGTTCTGATGGAGAAAGAGCTTCGGAGGTGATACTTAACAGGATAGATATACGGCAGGACACCGCAGTACGTTCTCCAACTGGAAATATGGTAGAAACGACACCCATTGCGATTGTGAGTTTTCCTCCGGTTATATGCTAGTTTTTTTGCTGACACCCCGCGCGCCAGGTTGGTATTTCCGTGCAGCTTCCCGGGGGCGGGACGTCGGATGATTTGGACTATTCGACGCTGTGGGACTTCCTCCTCAAAGGCGGCAAGGCGTACGAGCCGCTCGAGACGATTTTTCCTGACCTTGCTCGGTATGGCTTTTGCCGTGTTCAAGGGATCGTGCACTCATGCTTTCCAGGGATGGGGAACACACGAACCTGCCGCTCTCGGGATGTTTCTTGAAGAATGCGACGGCCTTTGACAACGTCTCGTTCGCCATCAGCACGCGCGATGCGCGAGTCATTCCGAACAGCGCGAGACGGCTCCTGGATATGTCCTTCCTCGCGCTGCAGGACGCCGGGATCAACACCAAGGGCCAGCGAATCGGAGGGTTCATGTGCGGAAACAGAGATATCATCGGGCAGGTGCTTTCGATTTTCCCTGCCAAGTCGGACCAGAGAGAAGCTGACAGGGTTATTGCAGGACGAGATTGACACCGACGGGAGCTTCTCGTGGATGATGTGTGGGATGGCGAACCGTGCGTCGTATGCGCTCGACCTCACGGGCCCGTCTGTGTACCTGGACACGGCGTGCAGCTCGTCCTTGACTGGGTTCCATCTGGCTGTGAATGCGATCGAGAAGGGAGATTGTTCGGCGGCGATTGTCGGCGCGGCCCAGACAAACCGAGAGTATGTTTACTTCGAATGATTTTGATTTGACGCTCATTTGACGCAGTATGCGGGAGTGGAAGGCGTATGCCCAAGGCGGGGTTTTGTCGCCCGATGGGATGTGCAAGCCTATGGACGATACTGCAGACGGGTACGTGCTATAAATGAAAGGATTGACAGTAACTAATGAACTCAACTATTAGGTTCGGACGCGGTGAAGGCGTGGTGGTTGTTGTCCTGAAGCGCTTGGACCTGGCGCTTCAAGATAACGACCACATTTACTGTGTGGTGAGTTTGTTTCCAACCGTGTAGACCTCACAGTTTAATCGTGGACCAGGTCGCGGGGTCTTCCATCAATGCAACTGGATCGCAGATGCCTCTCAACGTCCCAAATGCTGTAGCGCAACAGAAGTGCATCATAGAGGCCTACAAGAGAGCTGGATTGAGCTTTGATATGGCGGACTACGTCGAGCTCCATGCGACAGGTAAGCTTCGAACCAGTTGTCACTGTTCCCACGCTAAAATCCAGCAGGTACTTCTGT
Organism: Mycena vitilis; assembly: GCA_029203975.1. Taxonomy (NCBI): domain Eukaryota; kingdom Fungi; phylum Basidiomycota; class Agaricomycetes; order Agaricales; family Mycenaceae; genus Mycena; species Mycena vitilis. Next base: position 149,070 of record JARGYF010000133.1, read on the forward strand.
TGGAGATCCCATCGAAGCGAACATGGCTGGCAACCTATTTGCGCGCGAGAGCACTGCTGGATTCGGGTCAATCAAGGGAAACATCGGGTTAGTTCCCACCGAGGGTATAGAAACCCACTAAAATCCGTGCAGCCATCTAGAAGTGACCGCCTTTCTCGCGTCGGTGGCGAAGGCTTGCCTGATGTTTGAGCACGGAATCATTCCGCCCACGGTGAATTTCGCGAAACCCTCCGTCGGGATACGTTGGGGGGAGTTCCAGGGGACCGTGCCCGTAGAACCTGTCGCGCTCGGAAACCGCACTGGACAACCAATTATTTCGATGACCAGTGCGGGTCTCGGAGGATCAACGGGTCATGTGGTTTTACGGACTGCACCGACAGTCACGTCACCCATCACAGCAATCGCGTCGACAACGACCAATATTCCGGTCTTATTCATCGTCGGTGGCTTATCCCCCAATGCTGCCAACTACCTCGCGGAAATTGCCTCGAAACTTGGCCCGGATGACCTCGGCAAATTTGCCGTCACCCTGGCCAGACGCGCTCGCCAGGTTCCTTGGAGAACTTTTTTCATAATGTCCCCCTCCCGAGAACTTGTACTTGCTCCACCATCGCTGGTTCCGCGTCAAGAATTTCCGCTCGTTTTTGTCTTCTCTGGTCAGGGCCCTCAGCACTATGCCATGGGGCGTCAGCTGTTCGCCGAGTCCCCGGTCTTCAGAGCAACCATATTGGAGCTGGACGCGGTTTACCAGCGGGTCGAGGGCGTCTCTTTGGTGGAATCCACCGGTCTATTTGACTCTTCTCCGGGCACTCCTGCTGTGATCCTCGAAGAAACCTGGCCGGTCGTAATAACCCTCAGCGCGCTCGCCATGATCCAAATAGCAATGTTTGACCTTTTATCGTTGCTGGGCGTCGTCCCGGATATGATGCTCGGCCATTCCGCCGGAGAAACCATCGCAATGTACGGGTCCGGTGCCGGGCCGAAGGAGATGGCCATGGAGATTGCTATTGCGCGTGGCAAGGCCATGACAGTTTTGGAAGAACGGGATCTGGGAATGGCAGCTTTGGCGTGCAGCTCAGAGCATGCCATGGAAATGGCGTCTCAGGTGCTCCAGGACAGTGCCGGTGTTCTTGAAGTCTCCTGCTTCAACGCCCCGCAGTCCGTTGTACTTTCCGGGGATGCTTCCGAGCTGGATAAGGTCGTTGCTTTGGCTAAATCACGGAATATATTCGCACAACGCCTCCGCACAAAGATACCAAATCACTCTTCGCTCATGAACCTTATTCAAGATGACTACGCTGCCAGGATGGCCGATATATTCTCTCGTTACCCTGGACCTCATACCCCCCGCATCCCAGTCTTCTCATCCTGCAGACGGAGCGAACTCGTGGCCGACTTCACTTCCCAATACTTCTGGGAGAACTGTCGGAACGAGGTCCTCTTCAGCGACGCGGTGATAAAAATCCTCGATTCCCATCCAGTCCCCATTTTCGTCGAAGTATGCTGCCACCCTGTGCTCGCTTCCTCGTTGTCGGCCCACGGAATACCGGAGGAGCGCAGTTTGTGCCCGATGCGTCGAAGCTCTGCGAACAAACCTGTTCCTGCGTTCGGCGAGATGAGCCTTTTCCTCGAGACTCTCGGGCGCCTCTCCCTTCTCGGCATCAACTCCATCGATTTGACTCCCTTATATGGCCGTGGTGCCTCGCCCACCGAGTCAAAGCTGGTTGAGCACCCTCTCGCCCGACGCCAGATCTCGCCTCCCAAGCTTCGGGGACCTTCCCGGCTGCAGGGCGCTTTGCGCGCCGGTCCTCTTGCTTCGGCGCGCTTGTCGATGAACAAGACAACACATCCCGACTTGGCTGAGCATGTCATCAACGGTTCGTCTGTGTTTTTAAATGCCTTCATGCACTAACGACCGAGCTTTCTCTTAGGTGAACCTATCCTACCTGCGACCGGCTTTATTGAGATCGTACGTGTTGTCCGCCCGACTGACTGTACACCATCTCACCTGCTGCCTGTAGCTTCTCGAAGCCGGCGCGAGTTTCATCTGGGAGGTCGAGTTCCTCTCGATTTTATCTCTGGCCTCAGATTTGCCGCAGGAGATCGAGCTCCAAAAAGCGAACTCCGCGTGGAGCATCCGGACGGGCTCGGTATGTCTCCCATTATTTTATAGTGTTTCCATTACTCAGTCATCGCAGGGTTCTCTCGGACGGGAGCATGCGCGTGGCTGTATGGACGACTCGCAGCCACCACGGCCGCCGTCGAAGATTGAGTTGGACTCGATCTGGCAGCGGTTGCCTGCGCTGAATATGAAAGGTATTGTGTTCTGTCCCGCTCAAAGGTCCAGACTGAGGCTCTTTCGCGCAGCATTCTACACATCTTTGCAACCCATGGCATCGTATGGTCCGCGATTCCAGAGGGTAGTGAGATGTCACGGCGGGCCGGCGGAGGTCATCGCTGAGATATCCGGTCCCACCAGCGATGAGTTGTACGTTGCGGACCGGTGGAGAATTCCTGCGCGTTGACTCACTCTCTTATCCAGGGCTCAAGGCTATCTTCTGCACCCCGTCCTAATGGACTCGTGCTTACACGCACTGCTTCACCCCGACGTTACCAGGCAAAACTCGAAGAGCGTCATTTACCTCCCCTCGCGACTCGGCCATCTCACCTTCCACCGGCGTACCCCAGCACTTGGCAACTGGTTTGTACATATGACCCTCAAGCACTGGACACCCGGTATGTCTGTTGTGTTTCTTCGCAGAACTACCCTTGAGCTATTCTGAATAGACACGCTGGTGTATGATATGACGGTCACCGACTCGCTTGGAGTGGCACTTTGCGAATTACGAAGTTTTGCCCTGAAGAAGTTCACCTCGGTCGAGCCGCTCTCGGTCAAGCGGAGATTTGATCTGGTCTTGCAGCCGGTCATCGCGCCCGTGGACCTTCCTCGCTTCGGCACATCATTCCCAGACCGAGAGGATAAATCGCAGGCTATTGCGCTCAATAAGATTCTGGACTCCATGGCCGTTGACATGATTCGCAAGTCTTTGAGCCAAGACCTCGTGGTTGGGGATTCGGTGCGCTGTTTTGTGCTCGTCGTGTTCTTTTGCTCATGGATGAGTGTTTTAGCCGTCTCGCCACCGTTACTTAGAATTTGCCAAGCGCGTGTCGGCTGGAGACACTACAGTCGATGTGGATCCGCTGGTCGTGCAAGCGCTTCGTGAGAGGTGGCCGAATCATTTCGAAATCACGGAGCGGGTCGCCGCTGTACATCCTTCCGTATTTGAAAGTCCTACGGTGAGCGATATCCTCCCATCGCCTTTACGGCGGCCTTAGAGATTCCACTTTCCAGCGTGCTGTGAACGCTTTATATTCGGACGACTTGATGGCCAGGTTTTACTCCAAGGACAGCCAGACCAGCGACGTGTGTATCGAAGCAACGAGCGCTTTTGCCGGCGTCCTCTCTGCGCTGAGCAAGGCTGGAAAGAAGGTTATCAAGATTTTAGAGGTCGGCGCAGGTCTGTAATGTAATTCTCCACGAAACGCAAGTACTGATATGTATATCCCAGGAACTGGTTTATTGACTCATCATCTGGTCGCGGAACTTCGCGAGAACGAGGATGTCATGGCGGAATATACCGTCACAGACATCTCATATGCTGTACGTGTCACCAACTTTCTATTTCGTGTAGTGCTTAACGATCCCGTCTACAGCTCGTGTCCGATCTCGCCCGTCACATCGATTTTTCTCCGGTCTTTCCTAAAGCGTATGATATCAGCAAGGACCCACAAGTGCAGGGCATCTCCCTCGAAGCATACGACATCGTCGTATCCCTCCATGTGCTTCACGCGGCTCCCGATTTGCATGCATCTCTTGCCTCCCTCAAGACATTGCTTGTTCCGGGCGGATCTCTCCTCACTGTCGAGCTCGACGGCACGGCCTGGGGTGCTTATCCCGGAAGCGTGTGGATGGACTGCATCTTCGGCTGTTTCTCCGAGTGGTTTGGTTATGCAGACGGTCGAAAGCACTGCACGATGTCGCCTGCGGCATGGACGGACCAGCTCGAGGCGTCAGGCTTCACCAGCGTACAGACCTGCACGGAGAGCAACGGTGGAAGGGACTTCTACTTTGTGGCTCAGAAGCCGACCGCGCGTCTTCCGGATTCGGAGGTCTCCGTCGATGTCTATCTCTACGAATTCGGGAAGGAGATCGAGCTGCAGACGTGGCTTCGTGCGCACGATCGTGAAGTTCCGACAACCCTCTACATCGCAGCTGTGCAGGGCCGAGACGGAGACGCCGCAGTGGGCTTGTGCGTGATCCTTCGGAAGGAGCTCCTGCTCTGGGACATCCGTCTGTGCATCCTCGAGGCGGGTGCTGATATCGTGTCTATGCTCGCGAAGAACAAGTGGGTGTTCGAGAGCGGAGAGGACACCGTATTTTTCGACCGGGATGGAGCGCATGTGCCACGCTTGGCGCTGGGGCACAGCCCACCTAAATCTTCTCCGCAGACTGCGCTCACCGTGCGAGTCAGCCAATGGGCGGGGATGTCCAGCTCGTACGACGCCTTTGTGGGTCATGTGGAGTCCCTCTCTCATCCCAATTTCCCTCGCGACTCTCTTGTTGGCGGCGTAGCGATCAATGTTGCGGCGGACGAGGTCGCCGTATCGGTCGATAGCGTCGGACTCGTCCTCGGTCCCGTGCAACCGCCGATCCTCGATCTTGCCAAGGACATACTTGGCTCGGTGGTCGCGTCGTTCATCGCGGAGGACAGCGCCCGAAGCAAGCGTGTTCTTGTCGCCCTTCGCGATGCGGAGCTTACCTGTGACGTCCAGAAACGTGTCGCGGCCGGGATGGGTAGATTTAAACTGGTTCATGCTGATTACACGGACATCGATTCGTTCCAGTGTGTCGATATTCTCCTGTGTGATTCAGAGACATACAGCAAGAACCCACATCTGCGGCGGTGGATTGCGCGGGATGGGAAGTTGGTCGTCTGGGACAGCTTGTTGAAGCAGAGCAGACAGCAGGATCCCAGTTTCGTGCAGCGGGCAATTGCGAAGTTGGGCTATGGGCAGATCAACCTCGTACCTATGCTTCCCACTCCGCCTTCCAACCCTCTGCGATGTGCATCGCCTCCATTCCGGGCTGATGGAGCGTATATCTTGCTCGGAGGGATTGGTGGGCTGGGCGTGGATTTGGCTGTGTGGATGTACCAGGTAAGCTCATCTTCACTTTGCACGTACCCGTATTGTGCTGACGACCTGATCTTAAGCACGGTGCAAAGCATCTCGTTCTCACATCGCGACGCGGCATCCGTTCCTTAGACCCGGTGGACGATGCTATTACGCTCGCAAAGATCAGTTACCTTTCCAGTCTTGAGGACTTGCAGCTTCAGCTCGAAGCCTGCGATGGGACCCGTTCTGACCAGATGGGCGATCTGGTCCGCCGCCTATCCAAATTGGCTCCCATTGCCGGCTGCTTCCTTATGGCTCTCGTTCTCTCGGATGCCGTATTCTTCGAGCAAACACGCGCAACTCTTGATGCTGTGTACGATTCAAAGGTCAAAATGCTCGAAGTATTTGCGGCGGAGGTTGATATTGCGTCGCTCGATTTCTTCATCGCACTGTCTTCGATCAGCGGGCTTGTTGGGATCGCGGGGCAAGCGAATTATGCTAGGTGCGTTTTTGTTGTGGCTCCTTTTCGTCCTGGCTCATGGAATTCAGCGCTTGCACGACTGTCGACGGGATTCTGGCCGGGTACAAGAATGCATTTTCGTTGATCACGCCGGGCATATCCGATGTCGGTTTCCTAGTGCGTCGTCTCATTTGGCCACAAAGTTGAGGACTAAGCACCCTCAATTCTAGGACCGTGCGAGCTCCAATCACATTGCTCGAAAAGATCGTTTCGGAAGCATAACGGCGCAGAGTGCGGAATTTCATACTTGCCTCGGATATCAAGCTAACTCACTGCAGCCCTCTGGACATACCTAGAAGACGGCCTTCAAAAATTGGACGACGCCGCATTCAACCAATATATTCCGGACTTGGATTGGGACTTGCTCGAAACACATCTCACCCTACCGGGCACTTGCCGTCATCTCATGTCGCCCATCCGAAAAAGCGGGGGCGATTTCGTCGTTGCCGGAGGGGTAGCGCAAGAACAAGCGGCCCCGAATATTCTTCACCATATCCTGGAGCTTTTAGAGGTCCCCGCGGATGAATTCGACGCCAACCAGCCGCTCAGCGTGTACGGCTTAGATTCGATCACCGCCACCAAGGTGGCCACTGAGCTGCGCCCTTACGCTGCAGTATCACAGATGCAGCTGTTGGGCGGGGCTACCTGGTCGGACGTGCTCGCGATTATGAAGGCAACCGCAGAGGCGAACCCGTCTATGAATGCGATTCTTTTCGAAATTCTGGGCGTCTCGGCCGAAGAATTCTCGGCGGATCTTCCTCTTGCCTCGTACGGACTCGATTCGCTTGGTGCTTCTCGACTGGCGACGGCGCTACAGCCCTTCATCGCCGTCACACAGATGCAGCTCATGGGACAGTCGTCGTGGAACGAAATCCTGCGCTCTGGTGATCGACCGATGCAGACCACGAGCAGCGGTTCGGCGGAGTGCATCGTGGAGATTTGTGGTGGAGAGGGGCCTCCGCTCATCGTACTCTGCGGTGCGAACGGCTCAGCGGCGCTCTTCTTCGGCCTGCGTGACACGTTTCAAGGGCCCCTTTGGGCCATTCAGATCACTGATTCTACTCCCCTCGAGTCCATGCCGACCCTCGTTGCCTACTGGAAGACGCAAATCTGCGCGAAGAGGCCCAACGGGCCATATCGCTTTGCTGCGTATTCAGCCTCCGTCGTCCCTAGCGTCTCACTCGTCAAGTCGTTCGAGGACGCCGGGGAAGAAGTTCTGCAACTCACCTTCGTCGACAATTCCCCTACCGTATGGATTCATGAAGCCTGTGAGGCTATATTGCGGAAACAGTCTGCGGCAGATTTCCGCACCCTCTCCGATGAGTTGGTGCTGGATATGCTCAGGAACGACCCATCCACCAGCCCCGCCTCCCTGGCGGCGTATGAGGCCGCAATTGAGGACTGGGCATATACTCCATCCGGCCCGCGCACCGAACTCACCATCTCGCGCATTATTCTGACTTTGACATTCGAATTCTTAGAAAGCTTCTACCCAGCGTCGGACGACCGGTCATATGCCGCTTTCATTGGACCATTCGAAGAGTGGCTTTTCTCTCTGAAGGCTCCGCTCGCCGTCATCCTCGCCGAGTTTGGCATGCTTCTCTCGACTCCATGTCGCGGGTGGCCTGATCTCGGGGCCAGTCGATTCCCTGGGTCCCCGGTGAAGCAGAACCTAATCCCGGGGGTCGGGCATTATAGCATGTTCAGGCACGAGACAGTGGCGAGGTTATTGAGCAAATATTAATTACCAGGATCCTGACTTTACCGCAAATATAACTGACTGTTTTCTGAGTTGGGGCTGACGGCTGGCATCACATAAAACGACAATAACAGAGAAGAAACGCCCCTTCACCATTCAAACTGCTTTCACGGAACATACATAGCGACAATGTATGACAATACAGCAAGATCGGGAAGGAAAGAAAGGCAAACAAATGATCAAACCTGCTTTCGCGGCGTAGTATGTACAATTTATACAGATGCCTATTTTGTATATTGCTAGGTCACCGTGCAGGCCGGAAATAAATCAACCGCATTCCCTGTCAGGTTCACGTTCTGGCAGACATATTTCGCCGTGCCCGACGGCGGTCTGCACGCCGAAACTCAGATTCAACCACGGTTTGAACCAAAGGAAGAATGGACGTACGAGAGGCTCAAATTATTCACGTTTATGTCGCTGCAACGCGCGCCGGGAGAGCATGCGAGGCTCGCAACTGTGGATCCTGTCGAGGTGCCGGATATCCTGTGAAATTGTTTTTCTCGATATAAATATCGGTTGCAGAGGGAAACTGTGCGTACGTGGTGAACCAGATATCCTGGATGAAGACATTCGATGGGAACTCCGTGCACTGCACCAAAAAAAAAAATCAGGCATGTTGTGTAGAGGTAATGAATGGTTTACGTCTGAGGCACTGATAAATTTGGTCATTAGCGTCGTAGAATTCGAACTTTGGACAAGCCAACCTCGTCTCGTAACACTGGTCAATAACCACTGGATTATCAACCTTACTCTCAATGAAATTTTCGAACGTGATGTTCTTCACGATCCCGCTCCCAACGCCGGAGCCCGCGAAAGCTTTGATGCGCGCACCATTCTCCGCGTTGCTCATCCGGATGTTGCTATAAATGAAGGAATAAGTTATTGCTGGTCTACTACTTGGGACGGACGGACGCACGTAGCGACCACATCCTCGACGATGTCGAATACGCCGGCGAATTGCCCAAGGGAGCTGTATGCGAGTTATTGTTGTTTACCATTGAAGGGCAGGGACCGTACCCGACAGATATGCCGCTGAAACGTTTTTGGTCAAAAAACTTTCATGAGAATAGATCGGACGTACTGAGATCCTGTGCAATTGAGGTTTGATACGAGGACATTCGTGGTGTCTTTTTTTTATCTGCGTAAGTCGTCAAGAATAGCGTCGGGGAAACTGCTCACTAGGCTGTTTGGTGTCAGTTAGAAGACCATCAAAGGAAGATGGAGGGAGGTATTTACCTTGAAAGAAACGCAGTCGTCTCCGTTGTTGATGACACTGTCCTTGATCACGACGGTGTCGCTCCGGTAGATATCTACATACGGCTAATGTTGGTCCCCCTAACTCTAAGTAGGCAATAAAATGCAACGCACCCCATCCGTCGGTGTTGGACGCGCCGTGTGAGGACGTCGAGGCAGCATTGAGCGTGATGCCGCTGAAGGTGACATTCTTCCCCTCGTTGACGAGGTTGAACCACTCGGGGCTGTTGATCATCTTGATATTCTGCACCAGTACATTTGTTGCTTGGAAGAGAGTCATGGTGATAGGTCGCAGGAGGGTGGAGTTAGATGCGAATGCATCATACCACGCCTATACGAATTGAGTATCTCTCCGGCCTCGTATTACATAAACCAAAGCCAAACCTGGCCGGCGCCGTCCAGAGTGCCTCCCCCGTCGACGACGATGTTTGTACCGCCCAGAAGCCAGAAGGTGATTTGTGTCTGGAATGTAAAGGGAAAACTGTTCTGCATGAAAGAACGTGAGACGCGAACATGTTGAGATTTCCCAAACGACCCACCGAAGACCAGTACGGGATGTTGGGGTCGAAGCGCATCGTCCCCTGCAAATTCTGCACCGGCAGATTTAAATATCTCAGTAGGCGAGTCACAGGATGAGGGCCTACGAGATGCTTGTTCGACAGCCCGGTCATATTGAGGCGGGTGGATATGTTTAGGGTTGTGGATGCAGGGATGACGACCGTGCTGCACGCCTGCCACGCGCTGAGCAGCTGCGGTGAATCATCCTTGCCACTGCCCAGGGCCGTGAGCGTGCAACTTGCACGTTCAACGTCGTCCACGGTGCGCGACGGGGTATGCGCGAAAACGCCGGAGAGCGCCAGGAAAAGGAGGGATACTGATGACTGTCGCATGATCTCGAGAGAACTGAAAGGGTGGATGAGTCGTTTATATAGTACGCTGGCGGACCGGGCGCGGTCGCTCCACGGCTGTTGTGGGTGTTAATGACCCGGACGGAAACAGAGCTGGTCCACGTGGTCGCGCGCCGTCCCCCCATGATCTGGCAAATTCTCGGAAGGACTCGAGAAGGAAGTGAAGCCGGCGGGCTTCTTCAATTAGATTTCCAAACGACGTTCTTTTCCACCCAGTTTAGACTTCGAGCCGGAGCACTGTACGAATCCCATAAAAAACACACATCTACGTCACAGAGTGAGCCAGCTGCAGGGAAGCATCAAAGCAGCGTATAGTGAAATCGGTGGGCCAGCAAAGATGAAGCCATAGCTCGCGCGAGAAGACGACTCTTGGACTTGCAGCCGGTCGGGAAATTGTCCGACGCGCGTCGTGGCGTTTTATTGTGAGTGGTGGTTTGCTTTCTACCGAACGCACATCTAATCGCAACTACCATCCCTGGGGCCCACCTTCCATCGCTCGTCCGTCTTCGCGCAATCGAACGCCTCCTTCCCAAGTTTTTCATTCACTTCATTATGGCGCTCGCAGAACCACTGGCTGAGCCCCGCCCGCCCGCTCACATCTGGTGGATGTTGTTTGACATTCTCCCCAAAGTCCTCCGCGCAGTGCGTGCACGGGTACAGCGCCGGCAGCGCATGGATGAGGGCCAGCATTTGCGAGCGCTGCGCGGGGGTCGGCCGAGTCGGGTAGTACGCGGCGGCCGTGTGGAGGAACGTCCATGTGGCGCGGCCAAGCTGTTCCTTGTCGGGGGGACAATGCGTGGGCGTCGTTTTTGAGATGCTCGTCGCCGCCGCCGCTCCTGCCAGCGCCGTGCTTGGGGGTTTCCAATTCCGAAATGCGACCCTGGTGGAGCAAGCTTTGCACGGCTTTCCGTCGGGGCCCAGGACCATGCCAGGCGGTGGTTTGGTTTCGGGAGCGTTGCCCATGGTGATGCAGGTGTTGGGATGAGGACGAGGTGGCGGTGGAAGACGTCCGACTCCGAGCAAGGCGCTTGGTGAGCCACGCGCTCACGTGCCAATGTGACCGACGCGTTACACCGTCGCGTCCCATGGCCATTGCTGGGATATTCACTCTCTTGTCTATCCTCCGCATTGGAACATGGAGTATGGTTGAGCTTTCATGTGGGAGGGTTGATTTGCTTATAATGTTTCCATCGATAGGTTGGTAGAACCCGAACAACCCCGCGGCCGGTTTATTGGCGAACCCTCTGCATCTAGTTATGATCTACCTGCACCCTCAACATCCCTCGGCTATCATCGCGGGAGTCCAAACATAGCCAATGAACGTTGCTCTTATAAGATGCCCACACCACGAGACTTCTGGCGCTTCCAGTTTTACTATCAAAGACTCGATGGCGACCACGGAAAAGCTGGTCAGTGGGCAATTTAGTACGCCTCTGAACCCTCCCTCTGTCCAACCTCGTTTGCCACTGCCAACTGAACTATACGACCACATCATCGACCATCTTCACGACAATAAACGAGCACTTTGGCGTGCAGTCTGGTCTGTACAGCCTGGAGCGCGTCGAGCAGATACCATCTGTTTCAAAATGCCAGCACCATCCATATCCACACCAATAATTTTCACCGATTCCGCCAGCTGCTCTCCGCCCAAAGAATCAACGCGTACATCGGGCGCTTGCATATGGAAGGCCAGGTCAAGCAAATCAACCGCTACCCGGTTTCCAACTCAACCGCGACCTCGACCTCATCGCGAGTCTTCCGGGGTTGAAATATCTGCGGCTCAGCTACCACCACGACCAAATCCTGCCCTCGTTTGCCCCTACCCTCACGCGGAGCTTCCCTGCGATTACGGATCTCGAGTTCATGTCGATGCAATTCTCCTTTTCGCAGTTTATCGAGATCGTGGATTCGCTACCCCTGCTACGCCGCGTCTCAATATCCCAGGTGTATTGGCAAGGCTATGATCGCTACAGTTACGACCCTCCAACCCCCCATGTCGAGTGATCTCGTAGATGTGGTTGCGGACTGCGGGTATGGCCGCGACCCCGGGAAGATGGTTCCGATCCTTCTCTGGCTGCCTTTTCAGCAAAGCATTCGTCGCCTGGCAATTGGGCAGCTGGTCCCCCGCTGCCACCACTCTTCTCTCCAACGCACTGCGTATCTTGGGCCCGCGCCTAGAGCATTTGGTGCTCTACGACGCAGATACCACCCATCGTGAGTGCTTCCTGTTTCGTTGACCGGGAGCGCAGTGCCGGACCTCTCGCATGGTACCGCGCTCCACACATTCGAAATCGCCGGTGTCCAATGCTCCACCTCCGCCGCTCTCGAATGGATCCCCACTGCCAGCTTCCTCTCACAGCCGGCCCTGGAGCGCATTGTGCTCATCATCGACCTCCGCGAGCGAGCGCGCGGGCCTGGACTTCCTCGACTGGCCGCGCATCAAAAAGATCCTGGCGGGGTCAGTTCTCTCCGGCGCGTCGAGTTTGCGCTTTTAGGCCATAAGAAGTGGGCCGCGAAAGCTATTGCGGAGCGTTTGGGCCCCTGCACGTACGCGCTGGGCATTGGCAGGGTAGTCGGTTCACGTATTCTCTTGCTTTGTTTGACTCTTGACTACGAGTCTTGAGCGCATAATATGTAGTGTTTTCTATTTGTTTCGCTGGCTGCAAGTACTATACAGTCCGATCTCCCGGTCAAGCCATCCAAAGCAGGGATCTGTCACCGATGCGGTCGACGACGGAGGGAGATCGTAGTGAGGTGAGGCAGAAGAGGATTTCGAAGGGGGATGTGACCCGGATGTCGCCAATAGTAAAATTGTAACCAGATCGGGACCAGGTATTTGCTGGCGCCAAAGGACAAGAAAATGTAGGCGGAGAATAGGCCATCCAGTTCAAATCGCTGGCGCAAAAGGCGGTGGCTGACAGCAAGGTCATGGTCATGGTGGTTGGACGAAAGGCTTATTTGTTAGTGCTTTCTCCGCAGGGCATTGTCCTCATCGGCTTGCCTTTACCTCACGACCAACTCACGACCTTGTCCGACCCTAAATCTCTACTTAGCTCCAGATGAGCTTCCAGGATATCGAAGCGGGCAATGCCCACCCAGCCCACACCCAGCCCTCTCTCCGCCCACAATCCCGCGAAGATGCCTCGTTCTTGGAGCTCCAGTCGTCGCTTTCTCTCCAAGTTTTCAAGATGAACGCCAATGTGCAGGGGATTCTCAAGCTCGTGGATCAGCTGGGGACGCCCAAGGACTCGGCGACGCTCCGGAAGAGCCTGTAGGTCCGCTATCTTGCGCGCAATGCTGGTGGCTTAGGTGCATTAGCCATGACCTCACTGAAACGACGCGGGCGATGGCGAAGCGTGGCTCGGACGATTTGAAAAAGCTGTCTGTGATGCAAATGGCCTTGGTAATCTGAGGCTCATATCCTCGCTGAGTGCGTTATTGACGCGTCTTGTGCAGCCACATCAGAAAACGGCGTTGGAGAAGACGTCCCATGATCTGCAAATGTCCCTGGTCGCGTTCCAGCGCGCACAACAGGTCAGCGCGGAGCGGCAACGCACCGTTGTGCAGGGCGTGCGTATGGCGGTCGATGACACTCCGTGAGTGTCTTGCTCCCTGCCACTCCAGCTTCGCGTCTCATGTCCGCAGTCAAGAAGAGGAGGAAGACCCCGAGTATCCGCAGCAGCGGCAGGCGCAGATACTGCAGCAGCAGCTCTCGCCGCACGAGCTCGCGTACCAGGAGTCGCTCATACAGGAGCGGGAGGAGGAGATCCGGGAGATTGAGAGCGGGATACACGAGCTGAGCGAGATCTTCCGGGATCTCGGGACGCTCGTGCACCAGCAGGGGGGCATGCTCGGTGCGTCTTCCTTCTAACGCGATGTTTTACCGTCCTCATTCACGAGCTGTAGATAACATCGAGTCTAATATTTCCTCCGTCGCGGTCGACGTCGAGAGTGGCGCGCAGGAGCTGCGGACGGCGTCGGACTACCAGCGCAAGGCGGGTCGCCGCGCCGCGTGCCTCATGATCGTCCTTGTCGTTGTCACCGCCGTCGTACTGCTTGCTGTACGTCATCTTTCTCACCTTCCCCGCGTTTTCTCGGTGCTGACCTGGCTTGTTTCTTTCCTAGATCCTGTCATAGTATTAGATTTCCTGGGACAGTAATATGTTATACCATGGACTCCTCACGTACACGTTTCTATTTAGCATTACTCGATTATAATTGATTATAGGTCGCTTTTCGTTGCCTGCGCGCGCAAGTCTCTGGTGTTCCGTCCACGCCACGCCCAGCTGGCTGCGCTTATGACGCGAAGAAACATCAGTGTCGGCTCTCCCAGGCCCGTTTCCCGCCCAAATCCTCGCGCGCCATAATGAAGCCATAGACACCCTTGACGGTGGAGATACAGCGTGGCGGAGGCATACTGTCCCAATCCCACATCGGCCTGAACAGAACAGTGGCTATCCGGTCCCGGTTTCTTGACCCAGAACTAGCGCAGTGGATTCTAGCATGCGCAGATCCTTTATTACTGATTTAGCGCGGGCCGTACAGGAACAAGATATTGACAGTGTCGCCTTCCACAAGAGACAGTCCTCAGCGGACAACGGTAAGGTGATGGAGCGTTGATATATGTCGTTGAAAACGACTTTCAAACTCTATGGAGTCCCACTCAGAGGACGAAAACATCAAATTTATGTGAGGGAGTACTGCTTGCCTGTTTCCTTTGTTCTATATCTCTGTCACCCCGGAACTGGCCAGTTGCGGCGTTGCTCGCTTCGGGTTGAGTGGTGTGCCCCTCATGGGTGGCTTCAGTTTGAGTGACGTGTTCCTCCTTCGTTCGGTCGGTGGTCACTTCGGTTTCGGTTCGAGCAGCGTGCCCCTCTCGCCCTTCGATCTTAACCGTGCTCGCCTCAGGTCGAGCCTTGGTGGCTTCAGTTTGAGCGGTGTACTCCTCCGAATCCGTTCGGTCTGCGTGCGCTTCGATCGGAGCGGTGTCACGAGGCTCAGCTCGAGCAGCGGCGGCTTCAAGTTGAGCGGCGTCCTCCTCCTCTGTCCCGTCGGTGGTCATCTCGGACTCGGTTTGAACGTCCGGGCCCGTTCGGTCTGCGGTCCCTTCGATTTCAGCCGGGCTCCCCTCAACTCGAGCGGCGGTGATTTGAGTTTCAGCCGTTGCTTCGATTGGAGTGGCGCGCTCATCAGCTCGGGCAGTGGTGGTTTTGGCTGGAGTGCTTTGTTCCTCCTCCGTTCGGTCGGTGGTCACCTGGGTCTCGGTTTGAGCGGCGTGACCCTCCGAGGCCGTTCGCTGTGCGACCCCTTCGATGTGAGGCAGGTCTCCAAATCGAGCGGCGTGGAGTTCAGTTTCAGCGGCGTGCTCCGCTTGGTCGGTGGGCGCTCTGGATCGAGCGACGTGCTCCTCAATTCTATCGGTGGTCGCTCTGAGGGAAATTATCTGGCTCATCTAGTTTGTTTGAGCGCCGGCGCGCCCACATATAAGGAGATCGTCTTACCTGGAGTGTAGCAATAAATCTTGACCTGCTTTCCTTCAGTTTCTCGACCGCCGCCTCGATCTTGTGTCGCTGTAAGTATATGATAAAAGCAGATTTCCCTTTGGACCGGTTGAGTGCTTCATTGATCACATCCAGCTGCCTGTGCATAGAGGTTACACTCCCGAGTATGCGAACGTCGGAATCGGGAACGCACTTCGTGAGCATTTCCAATACTAACTTCATCTGCGCGGAAAGCGCTTCATCCCCCAATCCTCTGATCAAGGGGCCCAGTGCCTCGACAGTATCCATAACCTCCTGCTTGATATCAGCCAAGTAATCGCCACCCTCATATAAATTGCGCTCAGCAGATTCTCGCCAACGTGGAAAGTCGACACACCTTGAGCTTTTCGATCGATTCTTTGATAGCCATGCCCAGCTCGAAGATCTGCATGGCATATTTTTTTTTTTTTTTTTTTTAATTCAATTGTTTATTCTCCTTTGTGCGAAACACATATGGTAGAGATTAAACTGCATAATTGGTATCTGACATAATTCGGCTTGGCTAGGGGGCCATCTTACTACTCGGAACTTTGCAGCCGTGACGGGACGGCTGCGAAGCGGAAAAGCCCGCACACTGGTGGACAGTAACAAAGTGGCCACAACAATCTCTCCCTTCGTTCTGTCATTTCGGCCCGACTTCCCGCCGCCAGCCCTCCCAACCATCACTCCCTACCCCACCCCCATCATTATCGCATTTTTCGAACCCAGACTGATGTGATTCCCTTTTTCGGCACTGTGCAGTGATGTGTCCGGGTCTTTTTGGTGGCCCTCTTTTTTAACCCAGACTCTCTCCTGGGCAAACTCCTGGCCGGGAGACGAAGCCGGCGGGAATTTCGGAGTATGACCGCAATTGTAAGGGCAACCTCGAGGCCCGAGAATACTCAAGAGTCCTGACGAGGGGAATCCAAAGAGAAGAAACTCTGAGGATCCACACGCCAGGCCGTGAGTATATATAGCTACTGTACAGAGACATGTGACCGGAGTGATCGGCAGAGATCCCGGGCTTGATCACAGGCGTGATGGTATCGGGACGGACCGGAGGGGCGTCGGAAGAGGGGTCCCCTGACATCATCCCCCCCTTGGAATGCGGCGCCTCGACGCATAGATCGGACGTGGAGGGCGGTGCTTTGGAAGGGAAGGGAGTCGAAGGACGCACGAGCAATTAAACGAGGTTTGGCCGGGTATTTCTCGTAGAACACTGCGAGGGCTTCTGGACCAAAGAAGTTGGAGTGTTTAACCCACTGGTTGTGCGCCGCGTTGTAGCCCTTCCAGCTGACAAAGTACCACAAGCTCTTCCACCGGACTTTAGCATCCAGAACTGCGTCAACTTCCCATTCCGGAGCGTCTCCAGGTGCGTCTGGAAGCACTGGTTCAGACTCGTCATACCCTGGACGACCCGGGAATGGGTTGTCCTCCGCAAGCTCTAGCTTCACGACGGGGAACACCGGATGAAGCTTGGAATAGTGGGGAGGCAGCTCCAGTCACTGGGTGCAAGGCATCATTTCCGGGCCCCGGAAAAGGGGCGGAAAGTGGACGGAAATACATATTTTCCTGCTTATTTCCGTCTTATTTCCGGGGCCCGGAATTAGTGCGGATAGTTTGTATTTTCTGTACATTTCCTCCTTATTTCCGGGGCACGGAAATAATGTATTTCCGCAAAATTTCCTGAAAAAGTCCTGACTATTTCCAGGGTCCGGAAAGTTTGAATTTCCGGGGCCCGGAAATAGTACGGAAATCAGTAACCAAACATTCTAAATAAGGAAATAAACTCATCAATCTCCGGTCATATGACCCTACCTACTGGGATTTTCAACCCAATTATAGCAATTATAAATAACCAGTACAGGAAGTTGTTGGCAAGGAAAACAGTATGCTTGTAGAGGCCACTCTCTTCCAAGTCAAATTTGTAGCCACCATGAGCAATGATATGGTAGATGTTTAGCAAAGCTTTTGAGTTTATCTTCTTCTGGTTGACTCTTGCTTCTCTTCTATAGCTCTCGTGTTTTACAGTTAGCTCTTCAAGATCTGTCATGTATCAAATAGAACTTGGAGTAGCCTGGACCTGTACAACTTGTTTCAAAGTCACATAACCTTATAAGTGACACCAGAGAAACACTGTTCTTACTGATGTTAAAGGCAAAAAGGCAGTAATGAATGATTTTGCCACAAATAAAATAAACGACACCTGAGGGGATTGAACGTTGAACCCTGGACAGGTCACCTGATCACGGTCCGGAGCTTTCCGGAGCTTCTGTCGAATCAAGTTTTCATTCGACAGAAGCTCCGGGCCGGATGATCATGTGATTATATATATTTTTTTCTTCTTTCTTCTTTTTCCTTTCTTTTCTTCTGCTTTCTTTTCTCTTTGCTCTTCTACAGGAATGTCTTGCAATTGTTCATTGTTATGCTCTACAATGAAGCAAAATCACCAAACAAAATGAATCACATGACCCCATTTTGGACTTGAAATTTGTGAGCACAATTGTGGTGCTCACAAATTTTGAGTCCAGGTCAGGCGGGCTACCCCGCGAAGCCGAGGGTGATCGAAAAACGGTCGAACGACCGATTAAGTCCGACCACGACCGTTTTAGCCGAAGCGACCGTTTGGAAGCACGTGATCACGTGAAAGTTTGCCGCCGGGGAGGGAGCCAAACACATTGACAGCTCATCCCAAGCCAACGCGACCGCCGACCCTGCGACGCGACACTGAACCCAAGGTCACCCACAACTTCTACCTAATCAATCACCCGCACAATAGCACCAAGAAGCAACCCTAATCCCTCTGCTCACCCCCGGAAAACACTGATCTAGCAATTTGTAGCAAAGCGCTCGTTTTCTTCCCTCTTTCTTCCCCTCTGCCCTTCTTGCACGTAGACTTGACACAAACCTATCGGTCTACCATCACAAAAGCCCAAAACGACTGAAATGGGACGTGTAAATTCGCAACTGGAGCAATGCGGCATCAACTTGCTGCTGGTATGTCCTACTAGTAGGTCCCTTCTCCCTCGCTCCCTGCCCTCCCTTCCACCTGTGCACGCATTGCTGTGGTGGCTCCAACACAACATCAGCTCTTACCTGTGTTGTTAAGCTGTCTTATCTGCACAGGAATCAGCGGACCGCCGCGTGAACGCTGAACCTTGGTTGAAGCGAAGTCGAAACAAGATCGGACGACGGGGACCAGTAGGCGATGGAGCAGCCGACGCCGCTCTCGCTGAAAAACCTGCGGCCCTCGTCTTGATGCTACGTCCTCGGAGGTGCTGCCTTGGGGGAATTAAAGACGCTCGCATCGCACTGCTCACGTCTGAGGTCGCCCATCATTTGTCATGCACCGCACACATTCATAAGATTTCTATGGCTTGCGCGCGGGTGTCTCCTAAGCCACAATGAAGCCGCAGGCACCTCACGAGGTGCGAATACGTGCCTTTGTGCGGTTTCTGCCGCTACATGGGCTGCTGAGATACCGTGCGTATTGGGTGCAGCAATATCCCGACATACATCACCTTCGCACATACTGCCGCCACCGTGTTCTACCGGGAGTGCGAACCTTTCAGTCTAGTCTGCTGTCAATGTAAGTTCTCCTTCCATTGCGCAAAGTTAGGTGACTTAGGCGTACCATAGAAATATATCTTGAACTAG
Source organism: Mycena vitilis (assembly GCA_029203975.1). NCBI lineage: Eukaryota > Fungi > Basidiomycota > Agaricomycetes > Agaricales > Mycenaceae > Mycena > Mycena vitilis. Next base: position 167,862 of record JARGYF010000133.1, read on the forward strand.
AGGAAACCCGTTTCCTCTCAAGCGACCGGAACCTTTACCTGTGTCGGACCGGGCACTGTATCCGCATCGGTGTGTGATATCCTGAAGGAGTGCCAGCGGTCTGACCATCGCTTAGTGACGCTTACCTACCCGAAATGATTGGCTGATATGGCTTATATTCACAGGTTACTTCTCGGCTAGCACTCATCCACTCGCGCAATGTTGCTCAGAGGCTTCCGAGTCACCACCTCGTTGAATTCAACCAGTGTCTACCTCTCTGTCTGATCTCAAAACTCCGCTCGCTGCGAAGAAATTTCCTTTGTTGGACACTCAACATTAACTCAGGTACTCATTCCGGTCCATCTCGTTTCCATGTCTGTAGCGTATTCCTTCGCCGAAAGTTTTGACAGAGAAGATGCATATTACCTCTGGAACAGCTCTTTCTGGATCCTTGGACGCGTGAAATCTCCTTGAACTCTCTTCCGAACCGTCAAGTATCTCTCTAGAAATCGGTGAAGCAAATCAATGGTGCAAACACATGAACCAGATTTCAGATTCTAGGAGCCCTTCAATAAAACATCTCCACTTGATCTCTCGCTTACCCTGCCGCCCGGACGCTGTATTTCGAGTGCACATCTGCGTCGCTAAAGTGGTGGCGGGGTCCTACCCGCCGATCACTTTGAAACACCCCTGCTTTTTCTCCTCTGCACTCACCATGGCCGAATTCGACCCCGGAACTGTGCTCCAGGCGCTGGCACTCCTTGCGGGTAACCGTGTTAAATTTGTGAAGGAATGGAAAGCCTCGGTAAATAAACTTCCTCCCCGACCTCAGTGCCGCAGTGACAAGTCATGCAGACGGAAAAACGGTTAAAGACGTGGATTAGAGGGCATCCAGAAGAGCTTCGAAAGGATCCCCAGCTCATCCGCCAACTCGATTGGGAAGCCAACGTCGTCGAATATGTTACCTATGTGCACACAGAGAGTCGCAATCACGGAAACTCAAAGGCGCTCACCCCCAAGCTCCTGCCCAAAGGGATTCCCATCTTCGGGCCAAGATTTGTACCTCCTACGTTCCTCGAGGCAAAGAAGCGGAACCCTACCAGCATCCAACCAGCTGTGCAATATATGCGCCCTCTCAACGTCGTCCACCCATTTTATTACGATGGCATTGGCAAATGCCCTCAATGCGGCTCGACCGAGATTGCTTGGGATGGCTGGACCGGGGCAGGCTCTCGGGAGGTGCATGGCCTTCGTTTGGAGGAGAAAGCCATTGGGTTTCAGTTGCGCTGCGAGCCTTGCAAAGACAAGTATGGTGCAGGTGGTTCCGACGTGGGTGCAAAAAATGAGGAAGGCGAGAAGCTTATCTACTCATTTGCGACGACGAATACCAAGTTCTGGGATGCGTGGCAGCATTGGGAAATCCCACGTTTGAGATTTACTTCCTTGGCTTACTTCCCCACGCTAATCTTTCAAATAGGCGGCATACCGTACTTCTTTTACCGCTGCGCTTTGACGCGGGACTTGTTCGATCTAATTGTGGAGATTCGCCCATCCACAACGTCTGGAAAACTTGCGGAGAATATTAAACGTGCGTCGCCAAAATTCAGTGATTCAATCCTAATTCGACCTAGAACTTCACCTGCTTGAGTACAAGCAGCGCCACCTGGAGTATCTACGAGCATTCGAGGCTCGTACCGTTCCAGGTATTGGGGATCCCAGCCCACTGACCGCATTTTCGGCGCACAATGACTCAACGGGGTATAATGGCAAGTCTATTACTGACGACTTGATCACAGATGTGTTCCTTGAGTTCTGTAACCGCACTCGCATAGAAGAGTGCTCAAGATACCTCCGTACACTTACAGGTATGTGTTTGTCTGGACCGTACAGCGCGTTCGTCGATATCTTTTAGCCATCTGCCTGAATCTCGACAACACTTTCAAGGCGGCAAATAAGGCCACGGTTGTCGACGACTCTAAAGCGCACACAAGGGTTATGAAAGGCGGCATTCTCAGTGTTCTAAACGAGTTGAATCAGATCATCTCATGGGTAAGGTTGTCCTTACTCACGACCTTTCAACTCACAAAACTTTGGCAGCGTTTTTGTCAATCAGGTTCTGCAAGCGAGATCGTGGAGCTGCTGCAGGGCTTGAAGACACGTCTTGATGCTCTCGGCGTCCCGTATCCAGAAATGGTGACGGTTGACAATTGCTGCCACGTCAAAACTCAAATTTTGAGCGTAATCCCGGACATTCGAGTTCTTCTCGATGTTTTTCATTTCTTGATGAGGTGCGACATTTCTATGCTCCGTGGACAGCCGGCTGAACCCATTCAGATATGCGGCAGTCATCTTGAATGGCACTAGGAACCCGCATCGCGGAGAAGTTCTCAAGAACATCCGAGATGCAATCGTTAAGGAACCATCAAGTAAAGATGCGCCCGCCAAGTATTGGCCCCAAGACGAGCAGAAGGTGCGCCTTGCGGCTGCTTTTGAGAAATGGGCTGTCCGAGGTGGAGTATGGTCCGCGGCGGCACAGAATGTGGGTTCCACGCTCGAAGACGGCAGAGAAATTGACGCACTTTGAAGGTTCATTCTGCGCAAATGCAACACGTCTCGAAAGGGTGCCTCGCTCGCCCACGAGATGACATCGCATCGGATGGGAGTCGTATCGAAGCCTCCCACAAGGGCTGGAACAGTTTACAACGCTCCTTCGCAAGCGGAATCGGGCTCCAGGCTGCCCTTGGCCATGATTTTGTCCTGCGGCGTAATATTCGGGTGGCGTTCAACGGTAAACACAAGTCCAGCGACCCTTTTGTGTTGTCAACATTCGGGTCTCATCATCTTTCTCTTGTCGACCATACCGCGGCCTCGTGGAATGGTATTCTGGGAACGCTGGCGAAAGGATCGTCTTTTGTTCCTTTGCCGCAGTTGAAGAATGTCGAAAGCGGAGAAACTTTCGGTATTGTGAACTCACCCAGTACAGATACATACGGTGGCCTCTACACCATCAAACCCGAGCCCGAGGACGACATGGAAGTCATCAACGAGCTCGATCCCAAGGAGCAACAAGACCTGGTGCACGAACTCAACCTCGATCCCGCTCTATTTCTTGAGCCGATGGCACGTAGTGGTCAGTTGCCCGAGTCGAACATCGCAAAAATGGTACGCAGACAATATTGCATTTATGTTCAGCTGTTCAACTCATGTTTCACTTGCTAAAGCCGTCAGACAAGCCGTCAGACATACCTGCGGCAGACCGCAAAAATATCGATAACATTGTGAGGAGAACGTTTCATGCTGTTGGGACTTGATCTGATTTCCTCAGGCACCCGCTCAGGCATCTTTGACAGCGGATTCCAGAATAATGGCAAGTCTGAGTTTTGTCGACACATTAATCCCTGCCAATTCACACTCCAACTGCCGATAGAACGACAGTTCTGAACCAGACGTCGGGCACCCAATCGCGACACCTTCTTCTGGTACCAAGCGCAAAGAAAACCCTGCCGCTGAGGCGGATCTGGCTCCAGAAACCGCACGCGAAGGCCCCGAGACCAAAAGAGTAAAAGTTCAACAACCGGTACGTCTTATCCCCGTCCCCGACGAAGTGCATTGTTGACCGACGTGCGGGTAGACACAGTTCTACTCGCTGTTCGCGTCTCAGGCTGTTCCTTCCACTACTAACGACGCCGCACCAAAGCCTGCTCCCTTGACTTCAAGCACCAATCTGTCCCTTTCAGAATTGAACGCCCCTCTTCCGCAGCCCATTGACGGAACGGTTTCGGGGAAATTAACCCCATCTCAGCGGCTGTTTGCTACAGCGACGGGAGTCGATCCCCGTGCGTTGAAAATCGGGAAGGGCTCGGAGTTTTTCCTGTTTATGAACATGCGCAAAGAATTTCAGTGGAAGTCATTTGAAATGACTCCCAAGAGGTGGGTCGAGGCTACAATGGCTTATAATTCTCGACGTCAAGCAGCCGGCGGAAACACCGGTATTCCTGTTATCAAGAAGCATCCGCGAGCACTACTGGAGAAAATGGCCGAGATAGAGCCCCAGATACTCCGACGTATCAGTGCTAACGATTTCAAATGTGTGTCTCGTTCTTGCTCCTGGTGATCGTATCTGACCGGCCATTCATAGCAGCGAAAGGGTCGACAAAATTCTGGGAGGAGCACTGCAGCGCAGTGTCCTTCGTCAAGATAGAAGCAAGTGTAGATAACACGGATTCAGCGGCGAAGACGGCAAGCAGACAACTTCATCTTGACCTCAGTCCCTTCTAACATTGATCTGGTTACTATCCAGCGCCGCCAACAAACTTGTGCTCGCTGTCTCACGATAAAGTATCCCGGTCCAACAGGGTCAGACGAGAATCACAAGAAAATTTACTGCTCCGACGGGTTCAAGACGAAGCTAGCCAGTGAGGCTGCTGCACCGTGGCCCCAGCCGAACGGCATCTTCACTAAAGGCGCAGAGTTCCACCCTTTCGTCTTCCTAGCTGAGGTCAGAGAGGTCTACGGGAGGCTGTTTACAGACAGCGTCAAGCCCGAGGACCTCAGTCTCGAACACGACGCCCTTCTGAAACTCCTCAACACGCGACTTGTGGTCGACGATTCCACGGGCAACGTTATGTTCAAAATGTTCCCCGACTTTGCTATCCCAGCCAAGGACAACATCCCGGACTATCTTATCGTTGAGTATAATGCCTCCAAGCACTTACTTATAAACTCCTTGAAGAGTAACTGATGGGTTAGATTTTACTACTCGAGTCGTTTATTTGCATTGTATTTGTGTTAAACACCCCAGTCAATGCTAAATAATCTTGTAATGGCCGTGCATTGAAAGCTTGCGCGCATATCCGGTTCGACTTGGCTTGGGCTATCCATGCGCAGACGGGCACTACGGTGGAACGCACGAAGGAGGTGTTGGACGGCATGCTGGGCCCCCGGGGGCAGCAGACACAGTGTTGTATTTTGACGAGTGCCACCACTACAACCACCCCTGCATGCCGTGTGTCTTGCTGTCGAGGAAGCGAGAAAGCAGGTACTACGCGCATAACGCGGAAGAATTCAATGCGGAAGTCGGCTGATGCTGTTCGGTGTAGTTCCGAGTAATACCTATGGACGACGCCAGGCAGACGGATTGCATGAGGATTAATTGGACACCGACATTTCTGGGAATGACACCAACAAGGTCTGAACGATTTGCGTAGTGAACATGGTTGAATAAAAAGGTTTGAGGTGCTTGCAAGTTATAAACGGCCCGAAGAATAGCAATTGAATCAGTGCAAGCTCATGCGCCCGTGAATATTGACGCGTGTCAGCTAGAGTTTGTAACGCTCGATACTCAAGTGTAAATACAGGCCCGGGACCTACTTGCACTTCGCGGTCTCTGAACAAAAGCTGGAGGACACCCCATTTTGAGAAATTTCAGATCCGACTTGGTCGAATTGTGCGGCGAGAACAAGGCAAGAACAAGGTTGAACAAGGGTGTGACAAGAGGTGGGCGGACCAAAACTCCCGGGTATCAACCTCCCGAATCTAAGTGGTGGCTGTACCCCCTCCCCCCCCCCTCTAGCCGACGCGGGTGATCGGACCGATGGACCTCGGACCGTTTTCCGCAGCCAGTTTTCGGTTCACGCGTTGTTTGTCGCGAGCAAACACCGCAAGTCCGGTCCGACATGATTTCTGCATATCTTCACTTCATGCTACCCAAAAAATTGGGGAGCTACCTGGGCCGCTTCGGAAGGGTTGAAAATGGGGGGGGTTCTCTAATCAATATTTACGATACAGTACATTTTACGGCCAGGAAACGCGACCTCAAAATCACGACGCTCAACTCTGAAAGCTGACAAAATCGACATCCGATGTTCGGCCGAACGGAGGTTGATACCCGGGATTTCTCGGCCGCCCACCTCTTGGGGTGTGAGGTAGTAAGTAGAAAACCCTTGGTCCGATCGTGCACCAGATCGGGATTACCCTCGGCTCGCAGAGGCGTTTTCCCAGCTTAGAAAACCCTCGGAATGACCGATTTTTCGTCAGGCGCATGGCGAACTTGTTCGCCACGCACGTGACTCTTTCCCACGGTCTGTGGTTCAATCCTCTCAGGAAGTAATTTTTTTTTTTTTTTTTGCCCAGTATGATAAATCCTGTAACTTGCTTTACATCTCTTTTTGATTCTGCAACATCCTATGCAGAAAGAAAAATGCAAATGCAGTTCAGAGATGTGTGAGATTGAAAACCAACTATAAGGTTGTTGATTAGGTTGGAAACTTAATCACACCCGTGTGAACAGGAACCGGTCTATATTCAATAGAAGGTTCGGGCGTTCAGCGTTGGGTGTAAGTTCAGTTACCCGATGCTGGACGCCCGAGACATAACTACAACAACTACATATATACAACTGTAAGGAAGCGTGACTTAGGCCCGGGATCGGGCCGATGTGTCATACATCCTTACACTCCTCCCCTCAGGACGAGTGTCCGAGTCCGACATGCGTATTTAGAAAGAAAAAAAAATTGTTCTCGTTCTAGCTTTTGGGTTTCGTTGAGCGCCTGCAGTGTACTGCCAAGCGTCACGCTGGCATTCATGCAGGTGGAGAGGGGGGCGTCGTGCTATGTGTCACGCTGGCACTCGGTCCACTTTTGCCCTCTCCTCGCTTGTCCGCCGGTGGTGATACAGGCGTCGACAGTGGTGAGCTTGGGTTCGAGGGGGGCAATTGAATGCCCGCAATTTCCTCCGTGGTCAGCTCCCCTTCTTCTTCGTCCTTCATCTCGGTGTCCACGAGCTCGACTACCGCCGATGTCTGCGGTTGTGCGATGGTGGCACCGAGCCTCAAAGGCCCGCGTCGCGACGCGTTGCTTCCCGCAGGGTACATCAGCGACAGGACCTGCGGCTGGTCGGTCGTGACTCCGAGCCTAAGAGGCCCATGTCGAATATCGTTCCAGTGGGTCATATTCGCAGCCGCCCATGAGCCAATCTCGCTGGCATTGTGCGGCGCGGTTTGGAATTCGCTGCCCGTAGGGTCCGCGTTGCGCTCTCGATAGTTGCGCCAGGACCTCGCAAACTCGTGAATGAGCTGCGATGCGGGTGAGCCCGCCCAGATCCCGTGCATCACGATCCATGCGAATCCCATCGACATAGTGAAGTTTTGCCCGTCCCACGGGTAATCTTCAATGCGATGTGATCCTCGAACGTACTCTCCTTCTCGCACAAAGTGCTCAAAGAGCCCTGCTACTGAGAACCCGGTGAGCACCTCGGCGATAAATCGCGAGTGGTGGATCGAATTGCCCAGCCTCTGGGGCGATAGGAATTGTATCGTCCTGGAAGCCAGGACGTCGTTGGGCAATGGTCGCATGCCCGTTGGTGTGCTGGCGTCGGGCCAATTCCCGTCCTCCAGCCGCACTCCATGCATCCAAGTGCTGGGTGGGATCGTGGACATGTACCGCAGAGTATCTGCGAGATTCCCCGCGGCCCGAGTGGGTTGCTGCTGGCCAGCTCGTGCACTGGTGCGAGCGAGAATCCCAAGAAGCTCTGTTCCCAGATGATCGGACCCGTCGGAGGCGTAGGCACGCGGGGCGGGCCTGTAGCTGGCAGCGGCCCTTCGGGGGTTGCGTCCTTCATATCCACGTCCTCCTCCGCGGGCGCCTTCCGGTCCGGAGCATCACGGTCGGGGGGAATACGGGGCAGGAAAGTAGGAGGCAGAGTCGGCCCAGCAGAATGCCGGGTAGCCGCCTTTGCCTCTCGTGCCCGCTTAAACTTCCGCCTATCATTTCGCGTTGGCTCTGGCGGGGCGCCGCTAGCGGTCGGGCGTCGCGACATTGGAGTCGCATCGCCCGTAGTCACAATGACCCAGGATCGCTCCGCGCGCGCTTGTTCGCGCAACAGGAGCTGGATCCCCTCGGATCGAGTGGCCGTTGGATGGTGCACATAATAGTCGCGAAGATATTTAAAGGTTGCCCTAGCGTAAGGGCATCCTGCGGCCATCCATCGTAGAAGGTTGCGCATGGCCGGGGCCGTGCTCAGCCTTAGTGTACCCCAGCGCCCTGGTGTGAACTAAGCAAGCATCCCGAAGAAATTAAGATAATGACTTAGAGCACGGACTTTTGTTACTCAGAGAGGTGTCGGTATGTAAATGGGGCGCCACACCGTCCCCCTCGGAAGCCCATCCTCGCGTTTACCCTCACCTATGGGCAAGAAAAAAATCACCGACGGCGACGACGCCAAACCAAGGGGAAACCCGGGCGACATGCATGGGGAACGACTCAAATTCCTCATGGACAACTTGGAGGGGTTTCGCGACGCGTCCCACAATAAGTCGACGCGCCAATGGTGGCCAAAGCTGTGGAGCGGCTATTGGAAGGCGTTCCCGTGGTACGTGCCCATAGACAGGAACCCGGAGGACGTCGAGCGGGACGACAGGCCCGATAAAGAACTGTCGGCCAAGGAGAGGGAGGAAAAGGCCAAGATTCTGACCGACACCGAGGCGGTAAGATGATTGATTACACCACGTATGCCAATGGAAAAACTAAACAAAACACGTCAGAAAATAAAAAGATGGTTCAGCTATCGCCGTAATGGCGGCAAGTCCGGCGCGTCAAACCCATTCGCAAAATGGCTGGACCAACTCCGCCACGTCGACGATCGCGCACCGCGCAAATTGCACGATTACCAAGCTTACATGCAGGACGAGGAGAAGAACGACGAGGTCAACGCCCTCTTCGCCGAGCGCTTTCCAGAGCTAGTAGGGCAGAAGAACACCATCAAATGGCGCGTCAATATCGCGCGCGAGCTGTTGGGGAGGGAGCCTGAAGACGTCAGAGAGTTGTACAAGACAAGGGCGGAGGAATCGCACCAGGAAGCTATGAAGGAGTACAAGGGGGGGATTGAGGTGGAGGAGCCAGACGATGAAGACACCAAGATAGAAGCGCGGCAGCGCCTTGTTGCGACGGTGCGGCCGCTGCTCGATGCACTGAGGCTGCACACGGGCTACCACCTCACGTTATTAGCGGGGGCGGTGAACGTCGACGGGAGGTTTGACATTCGCTCGTGAGTATTTTTCGATTCAGATAGGCAAGTGCGAGTCTTGACGGCGATACAGATGTCATGCCGGAGGGGTGGCCGGGAAGGACGGGGGAGACGAGGACGGCAAAGATTGGACAAACTGGGATCCGGACGGTTACAAGGACAAGGTGATCAAGCATTTCATGTGCTACCTGGCTGCGGCAGGTAAGTCGCTGTGCAGAGTTTTGCGTAAATACAAGGGCTAAATTGTTTGTAGATGGAGGTTACGATACCATGGCCATGGGCGCGGCGCCTGCCCCGGTTGTGCCTGCTTCAAGCGTTGGCGCTGAAGGGCCTGCACCCCCCGTCCCAAACGCTTCTGATCCACCGCTCCCTTCGAATCATGCGACAAATAATGCATCACCCCCACCCCCTCCGACGACAGATCTTTTGACGAGCGACCCGCCACCGCCCCCTCCCCTCTTGACAGGTGACCCTCCACCCCCTCCCCCTTCGACAAATGGGGCACCGCCCTCTCCTCCTTCGATGAACGACCCGTCGCCTCCCCCTCCTTTGACAAATGATGCGCCGCCCCCGCCTCCCGATTCGGCGAATGACGCCGAAACACCCCAGGACGGCGGGAGTGGAGGCGGCGGGATGGATGTAGACGAAGAGGGCGATGATCCCCTGCGTGGATTGGCAAACGTCCGTTCCCCCTTGAAGAGGCAGGTCGCAGCGCTGACCGGTCAAGCGCGCCTGAGCCGCATTTGGGAGATCCAGCGTGTCTCTGATTACGAGCGGATGCGCATGTCGAATATAGCGGATACGAAGGAGAAGCTTGCTGCCCTCGGGATCGTGGATGAGATGAGGGATTTGATGAATGACGTGCAGGGCGACAAGAGAAAAGCCGCGGGCGGGGGGAGGAAGGCGAAGGCAAAACGAGCCCGGCTGGTTGACGAGGAAGAATATGGTGGGGAAAGTGATGACGGCGATGATGGGGAGGGCAACGATGGGGAGCAAGAGGGAACCCCAACGCCGGGCCCAGTGCGCACACAAGCTGCCAAATCCGCCAAACCCAAGGCTGCGCGCACCGCTCGTGGTCGTGGTCGTGCGCGCCAGGCAGCCGTGACGGACAACGGTGTGCCAAAGTGGGCCGCCGACGCGCACGCAACGCTACTGTCGGGGGGTGGCGGCGAAAAGTGGGCGCGTGTTGTCGAGATGTGGTGGAGGCACGAGGGGGCGGTGAAGTTCGAAGGGCCGGGTAAGGGGCAGCAAGCAAAGCTACGCCCAGCTTCCGTGGCGGGCTGGGTCGCCCGAGCGCGTACTGGGGGTCCAAACCCGCCGCTGTCCGATGTTTACGCATTCGCCGCGCAATGGTGGAAGTGGTGGGATGCCCTGAACCCCGGGTGGAGAAGGAAGGGGTTACAAGCCGGCCAGCGGATGAAAAAAGGCGAGGGAGAATGGGGGTCAACCGTCCAGACCGGCCCAAATGGTATGCTGAACGTTTTGATTTGCCTGCGCTGGTGGCGCGACAAAGTCGACGATTCCGAGCTGCCCAAATGGGAAGAAGCGCTGGAGGATGTAGAATGGGTCCTGGAACGGAACGTGTGAGTACCTGGCCATGGGGATTGGCATGTATACTGACCGGACGGTTTCTTTTTCAAGCGCGCCGGTGCCCAGCGAAGCCGGGGGAGCAGTGGAATAGGGGCAGTCCCATCGTCGTAGAGCGGTCGTAGTGGGTGGGAACGGTAGTAGAGTAACATAGATGGACCTCTTCTTGTAGCGTCGCCCGTGCCAGCAGGGAGCGGGTGGGAGTGTGTTTTTTGGAATAACCCATTTGGGTATGTTGCCCCTATTCCATCACGTGGAGCATCCGGACGGAACGGACACCCCCACAGCGATCATTCGCATCACTTTGAATCGATTTCAAACTCCGCCAGAGGCTGCCGGAACCCATCAGGAGCCCGCCGCGCGCCTTTGCAAAAGGCCTGTGGCTGTGTTACAACAACCACAATGTTTTGCAAATGGCCCTCTGGCTCACGCCATAACTTTTTGTAAAAAGGTAACTAAATGGGTTGGCGTGACGGCATACGGGGTTGTCGCGTTGGGCGAATCTAGACGCACCTTGTCCTGGATATTGTACACATCGAAGGCGGGAGAGCCAAAGGAGGCGGATCTCGTGGAAGGTACGTAATGGTGGTGAGTAACATCGTTTTGAGGCTGACGGCGTTGATAGTGTTACGGGTAGAGTGGTGCAAGGTGTACGCACGCATGCGTCGCTGGCACGAGGACGTGGTCCTTGTTGAGAAGGAGATGTGGCGTACTATCGAGTACGGTTATTGGATGGTGGCAGAATGGGACTCGTGATCCGAGGCTAGGGCGGGCGCGGTGGAGCCGGAGCTCCTCGAGGGTCTTCGTGCATATGCGCGGGAGCAGCAAGATTGCGAGATTCGGACGGTCCATGGACTCAACTTGAAGTGGGCACCGCTGCGCAAAAAGGGCCAGGGAGACCGCGCCGGGGGTGGAAATCGTGGTTCCCCTCGACGACGAGGGGGAGGGTGCCGATAGCGACGACGAGGAGGGTGCCCCTGACTACGAGGACAAGGGAGATGAGGAGGTGGAGGCTTAACACGAGCAGGAGGAACGGGAAAGTGGAATGATTTTGGTGTCGTAATGTGAATATGTCACCATTCTGTTGCGATGCTCACTTGTTGAATTCGCTTATTGGAACGCAAGCGGCTTTCGTGTTCACGGGGATACTGATACTGATGGCCTAACGGTTCTGGGCAAAACAGAACAATAATGATGGGAAGACCGATTTTTTCAAGTGATTCGATCAATGTGCTGCGTGCCGCGCGTGCCGGGGATGATGCAAAAAAGCAGGGAAGATGCTGACCCATTTGGGATTAGCCTCATATGCATGGACACAATGCATTGCAGGTGCTTCTGGTCGGACGGCCATCAACCGACCACAATGCATTACGGTCATAGGCTTTGGCCTACCGTGATGCATTACGGTTACTTTCCTTGGTGGTATTCCATGTCAGCTTCTGTGTTGCTCCCAATTGTGGACAACGCTCACTGGCTCTCCTCCAACTCCATTCCCATTGAGATAAAGGTGCTCGGAGTGTCCTCTCGTTCGACCTCATCCCCATCCCCAGTTCGCGTGTACTCCTCGCTAGCCATGGCGAGGCGCACATCCTTGAGAGTCGTTCCTAGCATGCCCGGCTTCAGTAAGCTTCACCGCCCATACTTGACGACACCTACCGGCCTACGTGTATTCGTAAGGCAAACCCTTCTCGTTCTCGTAATGCTTAGCCCTCTCCCACTTGTCCGCCAATTCCTTCCACTGCGCCACCAGCTCTGGGCGTTGGCTTGATAAGCCCTCATGGAAGGCTTGGAAACAATCTGAGTGTTCCTTGCCGCCTTTGATGCCCTCCGCCATCCGGCGTTTCAAAATCGTGTCTAGTACCAAAGTCAGCGCGCTCAATTCTCCCCAGATATCAGTTATGTACGATGAGCCACCTGCCGCCGCCAATTATGAAATGCAAGCAATCCCTCCAGCGCCACGGCTCGCGCCCCCAAACCCATCATCTTCGTTGAAGCCGCTATCCCATTCAAAAATTCCCAATTTTGCTCGACTGTTTCCCGTGCGTCAAGCCCGCGCCCCACATGAAGTGGAACGAGAACGCGGAGTGACAGCCGGTCTTGTGAGGGCGAAGATGGAAGTTGGGGACCATGAATTGTACGTCGACCTTGGTATGATCCAAGTGATATTTGGACGGCAGGGCGGGCATTCTTCCCCAGAGTTTCTTGTATAATTGACATGCGATGTCGTATGACAGAACCAGTGCCAGCACCACGAAATGCATGACCACTGCAAAAAAGATGAAGTCCATGTTGCAGAATCTAGGGCGAGAATCAGTTGCTCGTACTCATAACGGCGGAGCTCGTCCGTACCTTTCCCCCTGTTGTAGGTCACCCCTACCCTGGCTGTAGCATTTTGCATTCACTGTTGGCTGCAGCCAGGGTTTGCGATTGCAAAAGACCAGCACACAGCCAGGGCCTGGCTAGATGCCTTTTGGCACCCATTTCCACCACTACAGCGTGACCTATTGATTACGCGTTCTTGTCCAATTGTCATCAGTGATCCCCGGCACCGTTGGCCGATGTCTGCTAACTCCCACGACCCATTTTGACTCCATTTTGAGCAAACTCAATTACCATTTCGGGCTACATAAGTGGATACAATCCTCTCAACGTGTGTCTACGAAGCTACCCCCATTTCCGCATCCTCCAGCCCCACCGCCGGCGCCCGATCTGTCCCGTCACCACTAAGAAGTTCCCGATAAACCATCCCGTCCCGCTCCACCACCTGCTTCACCGCCCCGGCCATGGAGCAACTCCAGCCTGTGTGGAACGCCTCCGCAATCCTGCGGTGTATGGACACCTGGCGCCACGCATACGCGGCCAAGCCGGCCCGCAACTCCGCGTCGATATCTGCCCGCGCGTCGACCCGTGCACGCCACTCTCCCTGGATGGTCCGCAACATGCGCAGCACCCGTTTCATCTCCTCGCGCAGGAGTCTTACCTCCTCCACCCAGCGATCCCTCCGGGCTTTCGCCTTGGACCACTCAACACGGACGGCTGTAAGATAACTGTCAGAACCCCGGTCATGTGAGCATTTGCGCGTCGACTTACATTGGTGCAGCTGCGTTTCATCCTCCCCGGGCCCGCCGTTCACCGTCCAGATCCAGGAGAATGTCTTCTTTTTGCTGCTAGGCTCGTTTCGCGCGCGCTTGGAGGAGCCCAAACGCGACAGTTTCCTCCGCGCCGCCGTATCGCTCTCCTCCTCCAGATAAGTATTCAGGTCAGCCGGCTGCAGCACCTTGAATTCGGGTGCGTACGCCTCCCCCTTGAGCGCGATCATGGCCGCCCTCGCCGCCCGATACTTCGCCGCTACCCGCGCAATTCTGTCTCCCACTCGCCCGATCAGTGTCGCTGAGCGCGTTGACGCGCCCTGCCCCACTGAGTTGGCGTTACGCCAGCTGATCAGATGTGTCTGCGCGTGCAGTCGGCTTCGCACCACATCCAGCGCATCCACACACTGGGCGCGGCGAAGCTTGGCCTCGGCTTCGGCGACCCCCCTCCGACACGCCCGCCGCCGCACTTCAGGGCCCAACTCAGACGGCATCCACAGCTTGATATCCTCCGCCTTAGGCGGCGGGCTGTCTGCGTCTCGCGCCTCCTCCGCCGATTCCTTCAACGCCACGACTCCAGGCATGAAGATGGCCTGCAGGCGCACAAACGTGCGCAATTTCTTGAGGAAGGTGTTCCGCATCTCTTGTATCTGGCTGGAGCGGTCCGCGGTTACCAGCGTGACTCCTTTGACCTCCGCCTTAATCCGACGTCTGTCAAGCCTTCATTAGTACGTGCAGTCCTTCTGTCGAAGAGCACCTCTACTCACTGTGTTTCCTCGAGTTGCAAGCCGGCTTTCACGAAGGCTGCGGGCGTCGATGTGCTCTCAGACACAGCCTCGCGGCCCTCAGCCGCCTCCAGCGCCTCGGCAGCCTTAAGCTCCGCCAACACCGTCGCCTCGCTGGGCCCCGCTGTGGAAGTCGTCAGTAGACGCTCTGGGAATGGCGGGACACACTTACCACTCTTTCCGCCCTCCAGGCAATACGGGTTTGGCTGTGTCTTGTCCGCAAGCCAGTCATCAATCTGCTGCTGCCACTTTGCACGTATCCGCTTCGCGATCGTCCTGTCTACCTCCTTGAAATTCGCGACTTGTTTGTCGCGCTCCCCAATGGCGACGATAATCTTGCGGGCCAATGTGTCACCTGCCCGTGAGTTAGTTCAGGCCTCCCACGTTCTTGACTGCACGTAAGTACCTTCTTTTATATTCTTCTCGAAGTTCAGGTGGTCGATCTTGTTTTCCAGGGCGTCTTGGCGAGCACCGTATCCCATCTCCTTCGTGGAGAAGCCGAGGGGATTCAAGACAGCCCACGTCCGCTCGATGCCCTCCCCGTCCGTCCTCCCAACGCCCTCCGTGTAGCTCAGCAAATTCTGGCTTTGGCAGCTGGTCTCATGCGCCGCCGCATGCCACACGGGGAGCGCGAACTGGATCTCGAACTCCTCAAGCCGCGGCAGCGGCTGAGCTCTGTCCGCCTCCGTCATCTTCCCCTCCTCGATCCTCTTGTCCTCCCGCTTCGTCCTCTCCTCTGTCATCTTCTTGACGCGCGCGGCCAGATTCACCTTCCACTGGCAGGCGATATCGTAAGATATCGCCAGCGCCAACACGGTGACGCCCATGAGCGCGCAGAGGAAAATATAGTCCATATTTGCGTAACTAATGGTGTATGTCAGTACAGGCCGATAGATAGGACCGAGAATGGCGTACCGTTCACCCTTCTAGATCTGTAAATCCCCCACCCCTTGCGGCCGCACAACGCCGTGGCGTGCACAGACGCAGCCCCCGACGCCCGAGACTCGCAATCCCGTCGTGATGCGAGTCTCTTTCTGCAGGAGCGCTGCAAACGCGATGCATGTGCTCACCTGTCCGATCCTCTAAATCAGCCGCTGCCTAGCCTCAACGGAACGCACTTACATCCTTTTCAGCGACGTAGTTCCTCAAATGGTCCTTGTAGCCCTTCTCCTCCACGAAGTAGCCCCACCCGGACCCAAGTGAAGGGTCTTGATGCTCGTTCTTACGCAACCGGTTCTTCAGCCGAAAATTCGCGTCAAGCGCCAGCAACAGAGCATACAGAAAACTGCCCGGGACACCATTCAGTCCCTGCTGCCATCCCAAACTGTCGCACTCACCGATATTTAGGGTCTACGTCTCTCCACCCTTCGGGCAAATTCTTCCCGTCATGCGGACACGGCCAGCACAATACACATAGCCCCCCTGGCTCTGTCTTCGCAAGACCATCGGTCTCGTGGGCGCGTCCGTGACGTTTGCAGCGTAACAAAAAAGCGTACTGGCGCGCCATGCGCCCAAAGGCCTTGTACCTGTCCTGCAAGAAAAAAAAAACCGGTCAGTCAAAGTCCAGACTAGCACGGGCAGGCGACATACCGGCACACGCGAGATCTGCAGTGGGTCCATTATGCGTTCCAAAGCACCGATAAAATCTTGGACGTTGACGTTTCCGACCACATTAAGCAGTCGAAACTGTTCCAGGACTTCGACCGTGGCACATGTTTCGGGGTCTACCGTGGTAGCGGGATACCAGCCATTGCCGAAGATCTGGCCGAGGGTTCCCAGGGGTGTATGTCGATTCCTGTCGCAAGTACAGTATCGAAAGGTGATTGTATGAATTCCCGTAGTGGCCACGACCACCATCTGCCGATCCGGGCCAGGGAAGTCGCACGGGAGGCCTTGGTGCCCGAGTTGGTACACAAGCCCTAAGCTCGGACCAAACCCATCCTCTCCCCCAGATATCCTCGCCTCGACCCAGTGTTCCCCGTTCCATTCCTTTTGGGAAAAACAAGTCAGCAAAACGCTCTGCAATCCGAGCGTGAACACGTGTCGTACCTTTATGCAGTGCAATGGTGTTAAGGCATGTCGAGAAAGCACACAGGCCTCGCACTGTAGAAATTCGCCACACTGAGTGCAGCGAAACAGCCGGACCCCTTCGCCATAGGCAACCTGGCAACATGCGCATTGCGCATGAGCGCCCAGGCCTTCACGTCGCAATAACGCGTCCAAATATTGCGACATTAAGGGACGGAACAGCGACATAGGTTCATCCTGGTCGACCGCAGTCAGCCCACAATCTTCTGGAGAATAGGAGCGATACATACCGAACTCTTGTACCGTTTGCGCTTAGTTATCTCGTCGTCATCGTCCTCCACCGTCACTTCGTACGATGTTACGGTGTCCGCGACGGCCTGCACGTTCTCGGGGCCACTGTCGTCCACCGGCGTCCAATTCGCGAAGTCGTCACCCAGCTCTTGTATTTTGCGCGCCCGCTTCTGAGGTCGGACGTCGTGAAGGCCACTCGTCACGCGTGCACCATCATTTGAAACGTGAATTCCTCGGTGGGCTTCAAACAGGTCCTCAGGCACGTCCGCCGCCTCATAGTGGATGTCGTTGTCGCGCCCACGAGGCATAGCAAAAGAGGTTCAGGGAGTTGGAGAGAAAGGGGGCTGAGCAAAGGAGACGGCCCCAGCCAGGGTTCACGCGTGGCGCGCATCACAGACACGGGCGCAGTGTCTCAGTGAAAGTTACGGTAAGTATGGAAAAGGAAAATGGGATCACAATTCCTCACAGCCACCACATAAGCGCCCGCTTGGCGCTCGCGCCACGTCTGGCGCACGCACCAGACGTCGTGCGTCCGCCGTGGTCTTTTGGGCAGCTACTTAGATACATTATTGCAATTACATCCTCTGACCATTATCTCGTGCGTCCCATTCATCGCCCTGATTACTCGCATTCTTGTTTCGAGGGCGGGGTGCGGACAGTCCAGTCCCTCGTGGCCCTCTTGATACACATAGCCCAAGCTGTTCAAAGTGACGCGCTTCCAGTGAGTTTCGACCCACTCCTGTGCAATCCCACCGTTCAGCGCACAATCATTACACCAAAACGAGTACTTACGAAGGGAAAATGCAGACAATCCTCCATATGAGCGACGAGGATGCAGCGGCGGCATGCAGGCAGCCCCGACAGACAGTCTTTGCACCGGAACATCTTCTCGTCCCCGGCCGCCTTGCGCCGACACCAGGAACACGCTGTCGGAGCGGGCCCTGCCTCCTTGCGATACTGTTCCCGCACCCTAGCCATCCATTCCGGCTCCCTTTGAAGGGCGTGAATTTGGAGGCGCTCGAAGTTGGCGTCCGCGTCGCTTTGGGAGGTTGCAGGGGATTCCATGACTTAAAAAACGGGGCAGGAGCACGAAGTGAGGAAGTTCAAGGGGCGAACAAATATAATTCTCCATTTGACAACAACAACTGTATCCGCGCGCGCGGGTATCCCTCTAGCTCATCAATCATAGCTTGGCGCGAACCTGAAACCATAGCGGCAGCATGAGCCGTGATTCTTGCCTGACCGTTGGCGTTAAAATAGAAACTCACCGGCTCGAAATGAGGTCGCGCCCATTGAATGCAGGTCTGCGTATGAGCTGCGTTGTGGAACTTGGGTATCATCAATAGATGTCTAGTAGAGTAAATGCTAGCCCTCTGGGAATTCGAAACAACTCACTTGGGGTTCTCCTCGGCTGCTGGAGAGCGACGGCGAAATCGGAAGTCCCAGTCGATGTTCGCATAGAGCTCGCCCTTCTGCAGATCTAGTACCAGCACAAGTTAGTTTTCGCCAGCTAATTTCGAATGGGATATACCAGCAGGCGCATAGACCGCGTATTGACGACGCAGTGTCGGGTATCTCACCGCCGGGCGCATGGCCCAAGCCGTTGCAGCAACTTTAATAGAATGAGGAATTGATTTTCAGACGAGGAATCCATACCCATGCTCACCGTCGCCTGAGTTGAAATCCACGAGGTCCGGGATGTCGTTGTCAGAGTCGTCTCCGGCGCCGTCGTCATCTGGCAGCAAGAGCTGGTGGTCCTCCGCCTCCTCCTCCGGCGAGGCAGCGACGGTGGTGCTGATTGGCTTGTCGTCGTCGCTGGCTAGGGTGGGCTGCCCCGCTGGCTCGTCGATGACCTTAGCGGTGGGATTTTCTTGCATCGGAGCAGATGGCGGTAAATGATGGAAAGGATGCAATCCTAAAATGTCAATTATAAGCCGACTTTTATATCTGATTTCTTCGCTTGCCCCATGTCCTCACCACGAAAGACACGTCAAAACACTCAGCGGAATGGCATCCCTCCTGTTGGCCGCGCCATTTACGCCGCCGTCACCTACGACATTTTTGAGGCCCTAGAAACTCAAAACCGAGCTGAGCGGCGCTGGCCCGCCCTCGAAGACCATCTCGGCGACTCATCTTCTCTGCCTAGCGACGAGTCGGACGGTGGCGAGCCGGACAAAGTGCCAGACGAGGACCCACTCGATCTTCACCACGTCTGGGAAAACGGGCGCAAAATCCGGCGCGCGAAGGATTTGCAGCCGTTGATAGCGGCCCGTGATGCTTTGAAGGCGTTCAAGGCGGCCTGCAGGGCGTACCCGCGCGACACCACCCCCAAACGACCCTGGACCGAGGCCGAGGTTTCACGGGCAGACGTTTACCTCCCCCAGCTTCGATTGCACGAGCACACAGAGCTGCTCGGACCACATTTGGGCGGCGTACCGGGACCTTTTGTGCTTGTGGAGTGGGACGCTAGGTCAGTTGCAGCTCAGTGTCCACCATGAATGCGTGATTCCTTACTCACCTCAACACACGCACAGTTGTGCGCTTCCAATCGTCGACCGAACGAACTTTGTCATTGGGGTGGCCGGAGGATTTCTGCAGGAGATAGATGCTGCACTTGTAATCTCTGAGGCTACGCAGGCCTTCCGCTACGCCTCTCAATTCAGTACCGTCCCCCCACACGCCGTCCCCGCAGGGTCGTTCCATTCCATCTCGGCCGGCGTGATATACGAAGGCAACGTGAGTCTGCCGTGAATTAGGACGGGTGCCGGGTTAACTGTTGTTGTTCCATTCAGCGCCGTGAATTAGGACGGGTGCCGGGTTAACTGTTGTTGTTCCATTCAGCGCCCAAGCAAGCTGCATCCGAGAAGAGTTGGCGACGCTTTGGTATTCAATAGGACAGTTTGCGACGTCACGTGGCCGTCGTGAGACTCGCCGCCTTCGCAAACGGTTTTTCCTCTCTCTGCTTCTCTTTAACAATCAAACTCACGGGCGACGCTCAGACCTCTTCGCTGCCTTTGCTCCCAAGTGCGCTCGACTCGCTACTACTCTCAACCGCTCGCTCTTTGCCGCCGCCCCGCATTTAGCCCCCGTGTTTCCTGGCGCGTGGACTAGCGCTACCTTCGATTTAGGCCCTCAAACAGTCACCGTTCCTCAATCGCCGCCCGGCCACGTTCGATGGTGCTGGCTTGCTATCACGGCCCTGGGGACGTTCGACCCCCGACTTGGTGGCCACATCATACTGTGGGACATCGGACGCGTGCTACAATTTCCCCCGGGCGCGACCGTTCTCATCCCATCGCTGCTGCGTTTCTCCATCGCACGGATTCAGCCCGGGGAAACGCGTTACTCGCTCACTCAGTACTTTGCGGCCCCTGAGGGGTGGGAGCGCTGGCCCGCCGCGACTGCTTTGTTCTCTAAACTTAAGGACGTCTCGTTGCTACGTATCTAAATCTCTCGACAACTTTTATCGACAACTTTTATATATACTTCAGCCCTCCACCTCTCTTCCGAGTCTGTGTAAGCGAGAATCTGTGGGATCAAAAGTGACGCAGTCACGCGTTGCCTCTCGACTTCACCCGCCATGAGCGCCTCAGCAGCTGGAGACTCGCCGGACTTTCCCCTCACAGTGGACGACGATGGTGCGCGCCCGTTTGTTGAAAGTGTGTTATGCACGTACTAATTTCATCATCAGGCCGCGTCCGCATAAACTTCCCCTCCCTGATCAGGCAGGACATTCCTCGCCGTCGCCCAGAGACTTCGATCCGTGCAGCGCGTGTGGACGCGTCGACGTCGGCGCTTCCGCGTCACCCCCGCCACAAGCCCATGCGTATCATTCGCAGACCGCTCAATGGTGCACGGACTCCTCAATATCCGCCCCTCACTCGCGAGCATCTGTGGCTCACCGCTCACCGTCCTCCGGTCATGCTACAGGCGCTGCATGAGGAGGACCTTTGTCGCCTGTGCCTGTCCGTCAAATCCCACCCAGTCTGGTGACTGCTGCCCCTTGCGACCCGGCCTACAAGTTACTGATATCCGTCACAGGTCGGAGTGCGGGCATAGCCACTGTTATGCTTGCATACGGGTCTGGCTCGAAGACAGCTGGAAGTGCCCCCAATCCGGCTGCGACGGGATAATGTATCGGCCGCCGGTGCGCAACGCCGTGGAGGAAGAGAAGCTCGCAGTGCTGTATCCGAAGCGCGAGGATAAAAGTGTTGTTAACTACTCATGGTCTGGGCTCATTTTCCCTCGGCGTCCTGGTACCCCCTCCCCGTAAACAATCCGTCTTGTTATTCACACAAAAATCATCATCGTAACACCGCCTTTTTCATGCGCTCTCGACGTACAAAAATCAAGCAAATGTAATACCCGACCAGTCATATCCCGCCCCTTCATTTCCCCTGCTCGCCGCGGCGGTGACCACTCCCTCCCCAATCGCATCGCGCAACTCGATCTCAAACGCGTTGTCCCTGATAGGGGCTTCGCCAATTGGTGTACGGCAGACGGGGCAACTTGTCCTCCCCTGTTTGAGCCAACGGTGCAAACATTTATAGCAGAAGATGTGCATGCAAAGGGGCCTAGCAGAGAGTCAGTGCAAGCCGTTATGATGCTGACTGAGTACATACACGACAGGCTTTCTCAAAGTGTCCCAGCAGATGCAGCAAGTGAAAACCTTCGGATCCACTGTTCGATCTGTCAACAACGGTCCCGCACTGTCGGAACGGATGGACCTCTGTTAGTCGCGACCGATGGCGCCCCGTCTGTCCAATCTCCGGGGTGCTCGTGGAGATAGGTCCACCACTCGACATCGATCGGCGAGTCCTTTGTGCCACTGTCCACGTCGATGGGAAACCATGCCTGGCCTTCGAAAGGCAAATAAGTACTGCCCTGGGCGTGGCTAAGCGTCGGTTTAGCGCGGAGGAGAAGATAGCCAGCAAGTCGCTCTTGATAGATCTCGGAACGAGGTGGCATGTTCGTTCTCAGTATGTGCTAACCGGTGCTAACCACACAAAATCTTTATATGCCCGCTCGCCTCCGCTGAGTCGCCGACCGCGAAGACGAATTGCAACCGCCGCGGGCCATATCAATCATTCCATCTCGCGGATCCTCATGTGCTTTGGCATTAATCATTCCTGGCCTGGCTTCCAAAAAGAGGCGGGCGACGGGCGCGGGCGTTCGGCGGGCAAGCATTTAATTGACGTCTCAATGCATACAATAGCGACACAACTAATCTGTACCAAGCCCGGAGCGGGATTCGGCGCGAACGGCGCGAATCTCCTTCATCTTTAATCTGAGCTTTCTTTTGTTCCTGGGGGGCGTCGTCAGGACCGAGGGAATGAGGTGCGGAGGAATACTCGCTTCTCCCGATATTTTCGCGCCGCCTCGCGGCGTGCGGCCAAACGTGCTTCGAGAACGTCAGGGGGCAGGGTAGCGTCCTGGGCACGGAGGCGCGCCATGCGCGCACGGGTGGCGGCATTACGCTGCTCGTGATTCCTAGAAATTGGTGGGTCAGTGAGTGAGGCCAACACCGTATTAATGGGCTCACGCACTTCCGATAATAGCGATGGGAATAAATTGCCCCCATAAACCGGCGGTTGTCTTCGTCCTCCCTGCTGAGAGCGCACCCACCCTTGTCTGTGAGCCCATTGTGATGTGGTGCAGCCCTCAGTGGGATGCCCACTGCAATGTGGCCAGTCGCGTGCTGACCCAGCCGAATCACGGTAAATCGTGATTTGACCCACAAAACCACCTATTTCCCTATTATGGGCCACCTCTCGGTCATTTCCCTGTTGTTCACTGTTTACACAGCAGCGCAATATTCCCTTTTCAAGTAAGTAATACACCCCATCAAAGATGCGCGCGCTGCCGCCCCACACATCGCATCACATTTTGATCCCACCACTTGAATTTGCCGTCCCCGGCACTTATCAATTCCCACCATCCCGCCGACGGAAATTACCGGGCTCCTGACCCATCATCTTCTGATGTACGCATCAAAATGCCGCCCCCCACCGCGCTCCTCAACCTCAGCCAATTTACGCCTAATTTCCCGGCCGTAAATCTCTCCATCCTCAATGCCGCCCTAATTGGATATTAATTTGTACCCCAAAAGCGCGTCTCAGAAGCACCGGCCTTCCCAATGCGACCGACGCACGCAGACTGTTGATACAGACCTCATGGTGTACTTGGGTAAGGCGCCAGATTTTGACACCTGCCCTATCCTCTGCTTCGTGCGTGTGTTCGAATCCAGCGGCGACCTTTTTATTTTGGTTGATGGTCCTTGGTCCGAAAAAAAAAAAGAATAAGCGCCACAAGAACACAAAGAGCGCTAGCTATCCAGCCCTTCGTAGTTTTCCCCCTCTTCCTCCTCCTCTGCTTCCGCTACCGGCAACTGCCTGATCACCGCCTCATCCACGGCTCCGGTACGGTCCAGCTCCTCAAGCACCGCCCTTCCCGCCTCGCGTACCTCCGACCATTCGGTGGCCAGGTCCTCCGCGCGCAGCCGCGCCGTCTCCGCGTGCTCGAGCGCATACCCCACCAGTCCCTCGCTCAGTTCGTCACTCACGGCCTCACCTCCATTCTCTGCCTCCTCCGCACGCCACACCGCGCGAAGCTTCCACATCGCACTTGACCACTCTGCCATGGCGATCGAGCGGCGCATCTCCTCCTCGAGGATGACGACCTCCTCCCACCACCGCGTCGCGCGCGCACGGCCTTTGCACCACTCTGCACGGAGCGCTATAAACGTGTCAGTGGATATCACAGCTGCGTCAAACTTTGCATACCTTCGACAGCTGCCTTATTCTCCTCCCCATTGTCGTTGGCCAGGCCATTTCCCCCGTACCAGATCCAGGACAGCGTCCGCCTCCCCTCACCCTGGACAACCACCCCTGCCGCTGCCACGCCGCCGCTCTCCAGCTCGTTCAGATATCCACCCTCCCGCATCCGCTCTTCATCTGCCTTTTCCTCCGCGGTCAGAGCCCGCTCGTTCATCGCCCGGACGTCCTCATCCTCCAACAACTGCAGCACGTCCTCCCACGTCCCTCGTCCCACGAGTCTAGCGTATGCCTCCCGCGCGTACCGATATCTCAGCTTGCCGGTGTGGATGCGCACGTCCACCCCGTGCTGGATCCCTTGCGCCCGGGTGTTCGCGCGTTGGCCGGTGATGTTCTTGACTTTGAACTGGTTCGTCACTGTCCGCATGCGCAGCCCGTTGCGGACCTCCTCCAGCGCATCCGTCGCCTCAGCAAAACGTAGGCGTGACTCGATGCCGGCGATCCCAGGTGCGCAAGCGCGGTCCCGAGCGCTGTCGTCCGCGAGGGCAGAGGGCATGAAGAGTTTCACCGTCTCCACCTCCTTCTTGACGTTCGGCGCCAAAAGGGTCTGCTGCTCCGCGCTCAGCTCGTTTCGAAGCGCCGGCATGTATATTGCCTGCAGCTCGCGGAATCGTTCCAGCTTTCGCTGGACGCCGTTGCGCCGGCGCTGGAAGTCCAGCTCTTGGTACGTCGTTGCTGCCTTCTTCGCCTTGATGTCCAGTTCCAGGATGCGCCTATATCAGATGTCAGCCATATATCCCCCTCGCATCTTCAGCTCCAATACGTACTGTGCCTCCTCGATCTCCAGTCCCAGCATGATGAACATGCTCCGCGTGCTCTCGTGCACTACCTGCACGAGGCTCGCTGTCTCCTCGAACTCCTCCCTCGCCAACTCCAGCTCGACGTCCTTCATGGTCTTCCCTGCCATGGGCTGTTAGTGCCATCGTCAATGCCCCCACTCAAACTCTCACCTTTATTCATCACACGGTACGGGCACGGCAGCGTCTTGTCGACCTGCCATGCTTCCTCCTCCTCGGCCCACTTCGCCGTTATCCCCGGTTGTGCGGCCTCGAGTCCGGTGTTGAAGGCTTCGAAGCCCTTTCGCTGCCGGACGCATTCACGAATCGCGTCGACCATCCTCTTCTTGAGGATTCGACCTTCAATTTGTCAGCGTACTGGGAAAGAAATCAACAAAGAAGCTCACGCAGCGCCAAGATCTTGCGGTAGTTATGGGCCCCTAGTATGTCATCGAGGGTGTCCTGACGAGATCCGGGCCCCATCTGCTTCGTTTGATTGGCGGCACCGTTACTGTTCTCCCAGTTCTGCTCGATTCCCTCACCGTTCGTCATTCCGACGCCCGGTGCGAAGTGCAGTGAGAAAGGGCCATGACAATCGTCCTTGTGCGGCGGCAGATGGAAGTTGGGGACGTACGCCTTCCAGTCGTCCTCCCCAAGGTTCAGATGGAGGTAGTCGGGTAGAACACTTAGCCGTTCCCAAAACTTCTTGAAATATTGGCACGCAATGTCGTAGGTGAAAATGATGCGCAAGATTTCGTATTGGCGCAAAGCCGACGCAATGACCCAGTCCATGTTGCAGAACCTATCGAAGCGCGTCAGTAACTGACCGGTACTGCAGCTTATACAAAACGCACCGCTCCCCTTTTTGCAAGTCACCCATACCGTTAGGCCTCCACATGTTGTGGCGGGTGCAAGTAACACCGGCGACGCCGCTTGTACGCAAACCCTTCACCCGTTTGAGATTGGCCAGAAACATCGCGGCAAAGCCAGAGCAAGTATTGATCTCCAAGCACATAAGTGTTCCGTTCCTCTGGCGTTTTCAAGACTCGCACCTCCTCCTGAGTAACGTAGTGCTTGATGTGCTCCGCGTACAGTACCTTGTTCACAAAGTAAGCCAATCCGTCGCCCAGAGTAGGATCCTTGGCGTCGCTCGAGACTATCCGCCCACGCAGCCGGAAGTTGGCATCGGCGCCCACATGCAGCCAGTTTTTGAATCTGTTTTGGTGAGGTGAGCGAATTGAGATAAGATCACAGTCACGTGTTTGCAATCACTCACGCCGTTCTAGCAGGCTCGTTCTGCCAATCTACGGGCATGTTCTTCCCAACCTGCGGGCACGCGTGGCACAACTCTGCCAGCTCGCCGTCCTGGGTCCCGTCTATGCCGCTCGGATCGTGGGCGCGCCCTGCGCGCAGGAACAGCTTCACATTTCTCCACTCCCTCACAATCCGCATGAACGGCCTCCGACGGTCCTGCCAACCGCTGTCAGCATTCGCTCGAACCCCTGCTCATAATCATCGCTTACCGGCATCGGCTCCAACCCAGTGTTATCCGTCAGTTGTTCCAACGTTCGGTAATAGTCGTACCCCGAAACCTTCCCTGTTGTGTTCAGCGTATGGAACTGACGCAGCGCAGCAAAGGTGCAGCAAGTTTTGGGCTCCAAAGGCGTTGCAGGCCACCAATATTGGTCCATGAGTTGGAAAACCGCCTCGTCTGGGACACCGCAGCCGCAATAGTCCGCCGCCACGCGATGGATTCCATTCATATGGATCACCGCGAAATCCTCTGGTACCGGCGTCCGAAACGTACAAACCTCCCCGGGGCGATGGCCAAGCTGAATCCTCAAGCCTTTGTCGAACAAATTCACCCGCTTGAACCTCTTACCGCCCACCCACTCCTACGTCCAGTATTTTATTAGCAATCGTCCCAATCCAATATTTGCGCACTTGCCTCCAGCCAGTGCAATGGCAATCCCGCGTGACGCCTCAAGATGCAGCTGAGGCAGTACAGACGACCTCCCATGCACTCGCTATCGCGGCAGCGCAAGGTCGGCTCGAGCTGTCCGCAGTCTCCGCACTTCTCCCACAGGTCCTTCTTCCCTCGACCCTGGCCTTGCACAAACCGGTCCAACATCCGAGAACGATACTTCAAAAACGTGCGCAGGGGAACATCCTATGTTTAACCGTCGATTAGAATCCCATTTTCTTATTTCCACCCTGCACTCACTGAATTTTCGTATCGCTCGCGATTCGGTCCCTTCGCCCTGGCGTGGAGATATTCTTCAGGATCCAGGGGCAACGAATCGTCCCCCAACGAGTAGCTAAAATTTGCGTCGTCCTCTATCGCGGCCTGGGTGCGCAAGTCCGCTGCGTACTGACGATCTTCCACGCCAGACGCCCCGTGGTGTGTTTTTTTCTCTCTTTTTCGCCGTTGATCTTCCGAGAGTTCCAGAGAAGTGTGAACCAGTGGTTTGTGAGAATATAGCCGTGCCCCCGACGATCCGCCAGTGGCCACCGCATTAGTTGCAGCAGGCGTCGCTCCTTGGTTTTTGGGCCTTCTTCTCCTCCGGGTGTCGGACATACAATCAAGGCCAGTCACACTTCCTGTTTTGGTCTTGTCACTTTATCGTCCTTACCACCATGACCAAAGCCAAAATCCCCAAAGCCAAGAAGCGGCCGACTCCCCCGAAACGCAGGTCTCAGTTCAACAGTAACATAAATCGTACTAACACACCCCCAAGATGTACAAATTCGTCGCCGCCGCCTGTACATCCGCCAGATCGCAGCGGAGGCCAACATCACCCCCTGTACGTCCACCGCCAATGTAATCTTTCCCATCTCAGATGATCTGCAGCCGAAGTTTGGGCCCACATCGAGGCCAGCGCTCGCCTTCGCGCGCAAGCCTGGCGCGACGCCCAAGCTTCGCCATCGTGGCTCAGCGGTTGGGGAACCGGAGGCAGCGCGGCGAGCCCCGACAGCGCAGCCTCGGGAACGGCAGCAAGCGGAGCCAGCGCCGAAACCGGAGAAACCGCCGCGGGCGCCGAGACTTCGGGTTGGGGTGGTGACGGTTGGGGCTGGGGCGGTGCTGCATGGGGGCCGGCAGAAAGCTCGTCTGCCACCGCAGAAAGCTCGTCCTCCACCGCCAGCCCCGACACCTCAACGGACGACAATTGGACCGGTGGCGGGTGGACAGAGCCAATTGAGGGATGGAAAACCTTGGGCGGTTTGGGCCCGGGCCATTTGGCGGGCAGCGGATGGAGTTAGAAGAAATGTACCTTGACTCCCAACGAAGATTTGCCCGTCCACACGCATCACCATCAAGATATCATAGTGATATCAAGATATCATAGTGATTGCCCGGTGCCGTACGGACTTGGCAAATCGTTCAAGAGAATCATTCAAGCAGGGCACATTTCCCTCCGCTGTAATGCAGACCGCGGTGTAGCTATTGGAGGGTTGTGCGACTTTCCTCTTCAATAACGACGTGCTCGGCCTCTGGGGATTTTATATAGTGTGATTATAGTAGGGAATTCTGGTTTAGACTAATGCCTCGTGAAGTGTGTGTGTGTGTGTGTGGGGTGCCAAGAGAAGGCTGGATTGTGTGTGTGTGTGGGGGAAGGGCTCCTTGGAAGATGTTTCCAGGTAGCTCTATATCGTTAAATCCGGGCGGTCGGTCGTTGCTTGCGACTCGGAACGTTCCTGGAAATTATATCCGTGATACCGACTTCGTTCTTCTTGTATCGGCCTGTGTTAGCTATTGAATGGTTAGAATGAGAATACTTGTTTCCTTCGTCCTAGAATTCCTATCAGGGTCTCCTAGTCTCCTGGATCCCGTAGCTCTCGCTCGCTATCTCTTCCGCGTTTCTCCCCTGTTGAACGTGCGCTGATTCGATGGCTTGGTAAAACCCGTAGGAGGTACCGCGATAGTCTACGACGACGCCTGAGTCTCGATTATTCGGTGGTGCGGGCGGCGGTTTATCCGTGATGATTTCTGGTGCAAATCGCCCTCGTCTTGTCTTCTACACGGCGTGATGCCTGCGAAGGTAGTGTCGATTATGATGATTTGCTGGCGTTTAGACTTGGGATGCCTGTGATGGGGGCACCTTGCAGAAAGGGGGTATGAGAGTAAAGTGGCCCGGTGAGGGACAAGTGAGAGTGGTCAAATGCGTGAACGAGGACTGAATTACTTGTGGGGGTACAAGTGGGGGAGGGAACGAAGCCCAGTAATTGACTGACTACCTCCTACTTTCGCTTCTCCTTTTATATCCCTCTATCCTTGCCTCGAGGCGCCTCTCGTGCCTGGAAACGCCTTGTAGCACGCGGTGCTGAGGGTTTCTGGGAACAGGTAGCTGCCTGGAAGTTTTGGCCGGACGGTTATTAGGTGATTTGATAGCTGGAGGATTCGTCCGAAGACGGTATTTGATATTTTCCTTGGTTTGCCGAGAGTGCGCCATGTGGAGCGCTTTCCGTCCATTTTGTCCGGGGAAGTATTACGGTATAATTAGGTGCGAGGGCGGGGTGAGGCGCTGCGGGACCGCGTGGAGGCGTCATTCATGGGAAAAAACGTGTTTCGTCGCGCAGTAGGGGTGGTGGTAAGTTCGTCCAGGTAGCTTTGGTACGCTGCGATTCGGCTGGTGGGGCTCGGTTTGTAGGTTTCGGGGGAAGTACCGTCTGCGGGATCTCGAGGAGCGAGAAGGAGGGGAACGGCGTCCTATGCGAGTAGCGAACGTCTGCACCTTGTTTCCGGGGGTGTATAGTGCTTTGCTGAGTGTCTGGACGATTTGTCCTGAATGCGGTATCCACGTTTCCTAATCGAGCGTGTTCCGGTAAGTGTCTTCTTCAGCTTCGTTTGGAGGGGCCATGAGGCGGTGTGCAGGGCGTAGCACCAACACCAGCCTCACACCTCCTCGGTAGTTTTACTCCTGACCACCCTGGTCAGAAAACCTATAAAAAGGGGAATCCACCAATTCATCCTTCCAAGCGTCCCAAATCCATATCGTCCCAACCCTTCTCACAATGGATCCCAGCACTACCCGTCGCTTCCTTACTTCCAATGTCGAATGGCCTGCCACGGACAAATTATTCATTCCCCGCGGAGGTTTAACGAACTTCTTGTGCGACAATCTTCGATTCAAGGTTTTCCTTGTTATGACGGCCGTCTTCACTGATGCGTACGCCTTCGACACCGTCCAATCGTTGACAACGGGGGAGCGCCTGGCCATTCGGTTCCGCGTGCGAGACATCGTCCGTCATATGGTGAGAGTCGTTCTTCCCGGACATTATTTCCGCTTTACTCATTTCCCCAGTTTTACGCAGCGCAGATCAGACAGAACGAATTCCGGGTTCACTATGAGAGCGGGGTCGTTCCTTCGGAGGCGGCGTGGATGTTCCATGTAATTCTCGTTCTCCTGATCGTGGTGGGGTTCGAGGGTGAAGAGTTGGCCTTGGTCCCTGCTCCTTCGGTTAACGTGACCACGGAGGCAGCGCTTGCTCAGTCCCAAGCATCGTTCTTCCTGGGGGCAGCGCTCGCCACTTTCGTTTCGAACAAGGAAAACGGTTCCGATGACGCCCAGCTAGACTTCCCTGCGTACGATCGGGCGCGCTGGGTGTCCGGCAATATTCACTACCGTGCTCGCC